>CM037089.1:79999439-80277105 GCA_020916435.1 Oxytropis ochrocephala | reverse complement strand
CAGTGATCGTTACCACCGTGGAGGATTCCTAGTGTAGTCTCCTCTTCGCTTGGGTCTGTCACCCATGTGCAGCACCGGGAGTGACTATAATATTTGTTTAACTAGGTGGTGAGAAGGGCCTAAGTCAAGTGAGCCCAATGACTTAAGCTGTGGTTATTATCTTAGACACTTGAGAGAAAGAAAAGAAAAGAAGAAAAAGAGAGGAGCGTGAGAAAGTGTAGTCTCTTCTTCATTGGGTCCGTGTCACTCGATGTGTAGCACCTGGGAGGGACTATAATATTTGTTTAACTAGGTGGTGAGAAGGGCCCAAGTCGTTGTGAGCCCAATGACTTAAGCTGTGGTTATTATCTTAGACACTTGGAGAGAAAGAAAAGAAAAGAAAAAAAAAAGAGGGAGCGTGAGAAAGAGAGAGCATGACGGCAAAGGAGAGAAGAGAAGAGAGAAGAGAGCTACCTAAGGAGAGGAGAAGAGAAGAAAGAAAGAAATCGGGCGAGAGAGAGAGAGGAGAAGTTAGAAGAAGAGGACTTCATGCGAGTCAAGGAGAAGGAAGGAGCTCCGCTTGTTAGTCGAGGTTTTGTTTGTGGGCTTCTTCATCGTGTCCCTGAGCTACGTGATTCGAGGTAAGGGTGGGTTTTAACATTTATAATGGGTTTACGATGGTGGTTTATGGGTAGTTAGGATTTGTGAGTTGAATTGATGATGACGTGATTGTTGTTGTTGTCGTCGCCGCTTGTTGATGCCGTTATAATTCAAGTAGTGATGAAGTTGTTATTCTAGAGAATATATCGATATGTTGTTGTAGAATTGGTTGTTGTTGTCATTATTTGCGCTTGTTATTGTTATTGACGTGATGATGATGTTGTTGAACGTGTGGAGTTGCGCCACGAGTGTTGTGTCAGTGACGAGCGCAGGTGTTTTAGGTGGTGTGGCTCGAGGTGTTTTAGGTGGTGTGACCGAGGTGTTTTAGATGGTGTAACCGAGGTGTTTTAGTTGGCAAAAACGAGGTGCTTTAGGTAAAGGTAACCGAGGTGTTTTAGGTGGTGTAACCGAGGTGCTTTAGGTGGTGTAACCGAGGTGTTTTAGGTGGTGTAATCCGAGGTGTTTTAGTTGGCGAAAACGAGGTGTTTTAGGTGGTGTCACCGAGGTGTTTTAGGTGGTGTAACCGTGGTGAAAAGGAAAGTGACGAGTGAGATGAGTGAGTGAAGTGAGGTAGTGTAACCGAGGTGAGTTAGTGTAACCGAGGTGAAAAGGGTAAAGCAGGTGTGTGCCGAGGTGAAGTGAGATGCGCCGAGGTTCAAAGTGGTGGTGACGAAGGGTGGGTGTGTGCGCGAGCCGAGGTATAGTGAGGTGAGCCGAGGTGCAAAGGTGGTGTGACGGGGGGTAGTGTGTGGCTAGGTGCTTTTGAGCGTGTCGAGGTGTCGCTGATGCCGCAGCGCATGTTGCTACCAGCGCAGCTTTGGGTGCCGCTTAATGTGGCGCCTGCAGCGCGTGTCCGGTGTCCCGCTTAAGGTCATGACTGCGCGTGTATGTGATGTTGCAAATTGCGTGATGTCAGAAATAGGTGAGGATTACGAGGTAGCCGTGATGCTACAACACGTGGTATTTTTGTGAGATAATTTATAATGTAACGGTGCATGAGTCATGAGTCGCACCGCTATATGCATTTCTTGGTGGTATAGGCTTCGCCTCTTTTGAGATTATTTTGTGGTATAGGCTTCGCCTCTTGCCTCGTCATGGCTTATTTTACGAGATCGGTATCTGCATGTTGTAACACCCTTCTACTACTTATTATTTATTTAATAAAATCGTAGTTTTTCAAAAATTTGTCCACGCACCTCAAAGATGGTACATTTAACAAAAACGCCATCAAAACATATTTAAAAATTCAAACGCATCTAGTGCGTAAATCCGCATATCATGTTACAAGGGATAGAACCCTAAAACTCGCTTTAATGTTTACAATCATCCAAAAATAGTTCACAAAGAATGAAAATAAAATCAAGTTCAACACCCTCATTATACAATTTAAATCAGCTTCACCCAAAACATAAAATAACAATACTAAGACCCCAATCCCGGGTGTTACTAGATCGAGAGCGACTCAAGACCCCAAAGGCCTAGGTATCTTCACTCAGATTCACCGCATGTCGCCACGAGAGCAGTGCAACATAAAAATGCTAGGTGAGCCTCTTTACATAAATAATAACAAGTAAGATAAGCATTATATTCGAAAACATCTAGTAACAAAGAAGTCATAGCAATTAAGCATTCACCATTCAATTAGAACATCAACAAGTCACAACAGAGGATTAATTAAGCATCAACGAATCCAAGAAATGCATGATGATATGCATGTGTGCAATATGCATGTGGATCCATCATCACCTCAAAAACCCCGCCGGTACCCACCGCATGTGGCCAAGCCTCCCGTCGCAAATTGGCCGAAGCCCCGTCACAGAATGCATATGATTCATGTGACACTATGACAAATGCATCACAACACAACAATCACATCACATCAATTTTCAACCACCATATCATCAATTATCACCCACCACATTATCAATTATTAATTACCACCACATCATTTATTGACCACCACTTGATCAATGATTAACCACCTCTTGATCATTTATTAACCACCACATGATCAATTATTAATCACCACCACATCATTTATTAACCACCACATGATCAATTATTAAGTTGATTCTTACCTAAAAAAGAACAACCACTTCACAAGGACCCTCTTCACACTTAAGGACTATTTTGACCCACCAAAGATTAATTTAACACTCAAGGGATTATTTTGGCACATTGTGATTAATTTAGTATTTAGGGGCTTATATTAACCTATTAGGATTAATCAGACTCTAAGGGATTATTTTGTCGCGCCAAGGATTAATTTAATTCTTAGGGACCATTTGGTCACGCCAAGGATTAAATTAATTCTTAGGGACTAACCATCCCTTAGACACATTTTGGACACTTAGGCACCAAGGGCAGCCACTTTGGCGCCCCACTAGTGCATCACACACACACACGCTGCACCTACTTCGGCGGAGTATTTAAAATAGCAAACGACATCGAAAAATTACAATAGACCACTCGTCGGAAAGCCACGGATATGTAGTTTCTGGGTATATCCTTAGATTTTCAAAACAGTGAACCAATTAGTACAGTTTTTAGAAACAACCCGAACAGTCCCCTGACTGGACAGATTCTGCCCTCCCACTTCATTTTACTCTAAAATGACTTAGACTTGACCAAATGGGACGAAACCTTAGCCCGAACAAAAGCAATTTGAGTATAGTTTCTAATGGAAAAGAATCGCTCAAAACGGAGTTCATTTGAAGGCATAAAACTTGCAAAAACCGCACCTACCCACAGATTGACTCTAGAAATTTGACTCGACTTTGGAGACTCATAACTGGAGCTACACAACTCCGAATTTAACGAAACTAGTGCCAAAACGACCGGCCTTAAGTCTATTTTCAAAAACAATTAGCCACATAATTTTTGGATCAACCAAACAGTACCAGTTTGAGAAAACCGAAACAGTGTCCAGAAAACACACAAAAACCATAAACAAGTAAGACTCATCATCAACCCCCAATAAATTCCACCACACTTAAACATCATTCAATCCAACAAATACATGAGCATCAATTTAATTTCCACAACACTTAGGCATTTAATCAACATCATTAAATAAACATATTATCATATTTCATCATATTGAAGCATTTTATCAAACACATAGCATACACATTTCACAACACACTTATTCCCAACATCAAGTATCATGGTAGCATCAAATTAATCATCAAATACAACAACAACATATGATTAACACAAAACTCACACAAACAAACCATCCTAGTGCTATTCCACACATAACACATATCTTACAAATTATTATAGATGCAAATGAGAGTCCCCTAACCTCCAAATTGCAAACCCAAGCAAGCCACCTCCACTAACAACCCAAGAATCACCAAAATAGCTTTCCCAACAACTTGAGCTTCAAAACCTCATCCATGGTAAAAGGAGAATGAAAGGGGATTAGTGTAAGAAACTTATACTAATTGATAGAGGAAGAAAATGAGGAAGATTGGTACCCTATACTACTTACCACAAGCAAGGAGATGAAAACTCCTCCTCCCCCTTTGTCGCCCAAGAATTTCAAGCACCCTTTCTTTTCAAAGAGCCCTCCTTTCTTTTTCTTTTACTTTGTTCTAAATGACGCTAAAAACCCTACCCCTAGTTATGTATTGACTTTGGGCCTAATTAGTGGGCTTGGGCCCTTTATTTGCACCTCTTAGATACTTACATACATCCTCCCTATTTAATTAAAATACTCTCCACTTAACTAAAATACTCACAATTTATTTACCACACCTCACTCCTTAATTTAATTAATCACCCTATATTTATTTTACTATAGACAACTAAAATAATCACTTAATTAATTTAGTCAAATAATCACTTAATTAAGTTAATTAAATAATCGCCTAATTAAATTAGTTAAATACTCACCTAATTAATTTTGGGGTGTTAAACATGCATATGCCCAGAGGGGTTGCATTGTTTTCATGGTCCATATGCATATATAAATAACGTGTTTTGGTGTTTCCATTCTAATAAGTTTGTGCCTTGTGCTGTGATGTGATGTGTTGACTTTCTGTGTTGCTGTGAGATACTTGCTGCGTATGTACTGCTATCATTTACTTATTATTTCTGTTAAGCTCACCCCTTCTGCTTCGAATGTTGCTCTTATGTGGCAACGCTGCAGGTGATCGTTAGCACTCGTGGAGGATTCCTAGTGTAGATGTGTTGACTTTCTGTGTTGCTGTGAGATACTTGCTGCGTATGTACTGCTATCATTTACTTATTATTTCTGTTAAGTCAATTGAGCCCAATGACTTAAGCTAGGGTTATTATCTTAGACAGTTGGAGAGAAAGAAAAGAAAAGAAGAAGAAAAAAGAGGGAGCGTGAGAAAGAGAGAGTGCGACGGCAAAGGGGAGAAGAGAAGAGAGAAGAGAGCCACGCGAAGGAGAGGAGAAGAGAAGAAAGAAAGAAATCGGCGCCGAGAGAGAGAGGAGAAGAAGAAGAGGGACTTCATGAGTTGGAAGGAAGGAAGGAGTTCGGCTGTTGTTGACGAGGTTTTGTTCGTGGCTTCTTCATCGTGTCCCGAGCTTACGTGATTCGAGGTGGGGGTGAGTTTTGTTCTGCACCTAGGCTTCGTAAGGGCTCTCACCAGGGGTACTTAGCCGCCGCGAGTATGCCTGAACGTAGATCCGAGCTGGAGAGAAATGATCCGAGTGCGTCCCACGTCGGGTGGAGGGTACCTGCAAAACACTTCGACGCTCAAGTCAGTATGTGTCCGAGTACCTTCAGACTGGCAAGATATCGGTAAGGTAAAGATGCCGAATACAGTAAACAGTAAAGTTGGGAGAAAATAGTGAAGTCGGGAGGGAATGAGAGGAGAGAGAGGAGGTTGGAGTGAGCCCTGATTGGGTCGCTCTCCAAATGATCTGATCCCCAACTCGAGGGGCAGACCTCATTTATAGAGAAGTAGGCGCACCTTAGCCGCCGGATTCGGCGGGAGATCCCGACCGGCCCCGCTTGGAAGAGCAGAGGAATGGATTGGGCCGAAGACTTGGGCCGGCCCATATTCACAGTGTGGCGCTTCTTGGCCGAACAAAGGCCCCCAAGTCGAGGGGGGCGAGCCAGAGGTCGGCCTCGGCTTAAGTTGCCTACATCAGATCAGATTACCTGGAAGTCGGAGCGAGAGAGACATGCCGCCCGAGAGATTAGAGGAATTCTACCGCATGGAGCCGAACGTCACGCCTTTAGTATCGCGCTTTGGCATGACAAAAGTGAAAAGTCGGGCGATAAAAGAAAGGAGAGTGGAGATTCCACCCATTTGCAACCCAGTGAACACCCTCTAGAGAGAAAAGAGCAATCTTTGAAAGAGAGAGAATCTTTCGCCCGCAAGACGAAGTTCAGCGCACCGCATTTAGTTCGAGTTCACGCCGCACCTAAGTGCCGAGTTACTTGCCGAGTTATTCTTCCTGCATAAAGGTTAGTTTCGAATAACTCTACTTTATCAGTGTTTGATAGGAATAGTACCTGTTAGTGTAGCGTAGGGTAGTCGGACTGAAGTGGTCTTCCTGCCGAGGAAGGCTGCTTCTCCTTGTCGCGTCTTGGCCCTACTCGGCCTGAGGCTCATAGACAATAGGTCGAAGAGAGAGTGATGTCGTCGCGTACCTCTTGATGCAAATGGTTCGGACGAAGAGCGAAGAGTCGAAGAGCTTTGTGCCGCCGGGGAAACCAGTACTGAAGAGAGGAGCTGATGGCTACCCAATTCCGGCCCCGGCCGGGTCGCGATCTTTGTTCAGAGAGACTTATCACAATGTATCGGCGAAGTCCAGCTTCTCGGTACCCAAATCAAGATGGGAAAGACCGCCGACTCCGAGCTTGGAGGGCGAAGACGAGGTGACTTCCTGTCTTGTCGTTACAGGGGTGGTCATGGACGACCATTCCGGGCGCTTTGCTGACGCTTACGACTGGGTGTCGAAGGAGATCTGCAAGACATTTGCGCGTCCGAAGGCGGACAAATCTGCGTCATATTATGAAAAACATTACCTGGATTCACCCGAGGCTGAAGTGGAGGATTGCTTTACGGCCGTGAGTTCCGGCTTGCCGCAGCATAGCCACATTGGATACTTCTTCTACGGGTAGCTCTTGACGCTATGAATGTCGTCGCCGTTGAATGCTTTCCAACAGCAGGCCCTGAGGTACTTGAGAGTGGCACCGTCTCAGTTGATGTCGAACAGCTGGGGTTTTCTTAGAGGGTTCGAGCTGACAATGCAGTTCCTCGGGAGGAGACCGAGTGCTAGAGTCTTCTTTGCTTTCTTCACCGTTACTCGGAAAACAGAAACCTGCGCAGAAGGCATAAGATATGGACATATAGGTTTTAAAAGTAAGCCGGACAAACCTTATTTCCGGCCGGCAAATGATTCCAACCGGAGCTTCAAGGAGAACTTCCTTTTTGTCCAAGCTGTGAATCAAGCTACTAAGAAATCAATTGCCGAGACGGCGAGGGGAACGCTGCTGAAGTCTCGCTTTCCTCTGAGCTGGAGCCGAGCTCATTTCTTCACCAAAGGAGGGGATCTTATTATCAACCCGCATTATTATGTAGATCCGGTAGCTCGGGACGATAATGACAAGGAATCATTCCGACTGCTAGATGAGTGGGGAAAAGGCCGGGCTGCCTGAAGCGTGTCGGATCATGGAGCGATGTTCGAGGCTCTGGCCGAGTCCAAGCAGAAGCTGCACAACTACTTCGAGAAGAGTAGACTCTTTAGATTTTTGCTGTTATACTTATCTATTCTTGATCACTCGGACTATTACTGATGCTTGGCTCTTTTTGTTTGTTTTGCAGATAAAATGGTAAACTTGGACGAGCTTTTTGACCAAACCGGGATGGACACCGAGGTAGAGGTTCCTGTACCGATACTAGAGGTTCCTGTACCGATACCGACGAGCTCGCAGAGGAAGAAAAGCGCAGGGCAGACTTCAACTACCCGGCAGGATCCAAAACCCAAATCTTCCAACGCCCCCAAAGGAACCGGGGACGGGAAGAAGAAAAGAAAGGATCAGGAGAAGGGCGCTCCTCAGGTTGAGGCTTCCCAAACCGGCGCTGCCAAAGATCGGGAGATCGAGGCGCCCGAGAAGCGGCCGGCTACCAAAGGCCTCGCCAAGAGGTCACGGTGCACGCCGACTTTGCTGCGATGGCCAAGGTTGCTAGATTAGGCGCCGAGGCCTTTGAGAAGATGAAGAAAGCTATTGCTGCAAACACCCCGGAGAACTTGGCAGGTATGTACTCCGAGACTCGGGCTTATAATGCACGCGTAGCACACAAGCTTGCTTGGATCCGAAGAGAACTGAAATATCTTCGCCGTGAATATAGAGTCACCGGAAGGTAATCGGTGAGAGTCGAGCACCGAAAAGTGAGAAAAAATGCCGAGAAGTCGGGCGCTGGTGGTCGCCGAGCAGGAAGCCGCGGAGAACAAGAGGAAAGCTGCGGACCTGGACCGAGTATCCCAGGAGCTGGAGACTGCCAAGGCCGAACTTGCCAAAGCAAAAAAGGCTGCTAAAGCTGCCGAGGCCAAGGCAAAGGAGGCCGAGAAGAGCTGCTTTAAGTCGAAGTCCAGCGGTCGGATGGCAAAGGAAGGCTACCGCTGCAGTACTTGTCACAAGTCTTGGTGTTTGACCCCTCTTTCCCTGCTAGCCGGGTACATCTCGCGCAGAGGGTGGAAAACGGCAAGATTCTGAGTAGGGATGGCAAGGTAGTCTATGATCCCGAGGCTGAAGAGGAAGCAGCCGAGGAAGGCGAGGAGGCGCCCCGAGATCGGGTATGCCTGCAGGACAAAGCCGGGGAGAGCTAGCCTGCGAGGCTTTTATAATTTTTCTTTCTGAATATTTGTTTGGTGGCCTCGGGCATGTCCGGGGCCATCTTAGAGATGTAAAAACAATTTGGGCGCCAACCCATTTTTCTGGCCTTTAATGTACCTGCATTTATGACATTTTATCTATGTTTAAAGTATTAAATGCATGATACGTTGCGTACCTGAGATCGGCAGTTGCCGAAGAGAGGCTCGATGCCAATCGGGCAATTTCTAGAATTAGGCAAGTGTAGGAACTTAGCCAAGAGAGATGAGTGCCGAGGAGGCAAGCTCAGAGTCTTTGTAAGATAGGAAGGCTGCTGTGGGCCCCCTTCTCCTTCTTCTCACCGATGCCACCAGGTGGCGATCGGCCTGGTACCGGAGTCGCTGAGGTGCTCGGCCTTGGGGCGCGATCGCAGCGGTCCTCTTTCTTCGCCTCGATGGAACTCGCCGCGGCCCGACACAAGAGGGAAGGCGGAGCTGCGCATATGAGAGCGAGCTCGTGAGGTCGCACACCCCGACGGACTCTCGCTCACCAAGACCGAGGGGACAACCGTCTTTACGATTCCCGGAAGTGAAAACTTAACCTAAGACAAGGAATCGTTGAAGCCGATTAGTTATCCAGTATGAGGCCCTGGCCCTCCGATGACGAAAACTCGCGCAATGAGGATCCAGTTATGGCTCGCCCGCTGATGACTGCGTGAAAACCTAATACCGTGGGTGCCGCTGCTTTAAAATAGTTATTCGCAGAGCTCTGTCGAAGCCGCTGAAGCCGCAATAGGCTATTCAGTGAGCTTCGGAGCGGTAGCCGTGAGCTTTAATAGGCTATTCAGTTCAAGATAAACTCGGGCAAGATGAGTTCTGAAAGGCTGATCTATCTCCCACTGTGGTCGCCATTGTTCGGCACACGTGCTCGCAGGGGCCTCACCGTGGGTACTTAGCCGCCGCGAGTATGCCTGAACGTAGATCCGAGCTGGAGAGAAATGATCCGAAAGTCGCCCCACGCCGGGTGGGGGGTACCTGCAAAACACTCCGACGCTCAAGTCAGTATGTGTCCGAGTACCTTCAGACTGGCAAGATATCGGTAAGGTAAAGATGCCGAATACAGTAAACAGTAAAGTCGGGAGAAAATAGTGAAGTCGGGAGGGAATGAGAGGAGAGAGAGGAGGTTGGAGTGAGCCCCGATCGGGTCGCTCTCCAAATGATCCGATCCCCAACTCGAGGGGTAGACCTCTATTTATAGAGAGTAGGCGCACTTAGCCGCCGGATTCGGGCGGGAGATCCTCGACCGCCTACTTGGGAAGAGCAGAGGAATGGATTGGGCCGAAGACTTGGGCCGGCCCATATTCACAGGGTGCTTCGGCGCTGGCCGGAACAAGTTTTAACATTTATAATGGGTTTATGATGGTGGTTTATGGGTAGTTAGGATTTGTGAATTGAATTGATGATGGCGTGATTGTTGTTGTCGTCGTCGCCGTTGTTTATGCTGTTATAATTCAAGTAGGTGATGAAGTTGTTATTCTAGAGAATATATCCATATAAGTTGTTGTAGAATTGGTTGTTGTTGCCATTATTTGCGTTGTTGTTGTTATTTACGTGATGATGATGTTGTTGAACGTGTGGAGTTGCGCGCCGAGTGTTGTGTTGAGACGAGCGAGGTGTTTTAGGTGGTGTGGCCGAGGTGTTTTAGGTGGTGTGACCGAGGTGTTTTAGGTGGTGTAACCGAGGTGTTTTAGTTGGCGAAACCGAGGTGATTTAGGTGGTGTAACCGAGGTGTTTTAGGTGGTGTAACCGAGGTGCTTTAGGTGGTGTAACCGAGGTGGTTTAGGTGGTGTAACCGAGGTGTTTTAGTTGGGGTAACCGAGGTGTTTTAGGTGGTGTAACCGAGGTGAAAAGGAAAGTGACGAGTGAGATGAGTGAGTGAAGTGAGGTAGTGTAACTGAGGTGAAAAGGGTAGTGTGTGTGCCGAGGTGTGAAGTGAGGTGCGCTGATGTTCAGCAGTGGTGTGACGAAGGGTGGTGTGTGTGTGCCGGTGAAGTGAAGGTAGGCCGAGGTGCAAGGTGGTGTGACGGCGGGGTAGTGTGCCTAGGTGCTTTTTGAGCGTGTCGGGTTCTCGCTTTTGATGCCGCAGCGCGCATGCCGCTACCAGCGCATTTGGTGCGCTTACACGGGCGCGCCTGCAGCGCGTGTCCGTGTCCCGCTTAAGGTCGATGAATTGTGCGGTGTATGTGATGTGGCAAACGTGATGTCAGAACAGTGAGGATTACGCAGGTAGCCGTGATGCTACAACACGTGGTATTTTTGTGAGATAATTTATAACGAGACATGGTGGTATAGTATTTATTAATTAAATACTTTGAGTATGTGTAATCGGTGCATGAGTCATGAGTCGCATTGTCATATGCATTTCTTGGTGGTATAGGCTTCGCCTCTTTGAGATTATTTTTGGTGGTATAGGCTTGACCTCTTGCCCGTCGTGGGCTTATTTTACGAGATCGGCACCGCATGCATATGCCCGCAGGGGTTGCATTGTTTTCATGGTCCATATGCATATATAAATAACGTGTTTTGGTGTTTCCATTCTAATAAGTTTGTGCCTTGTGCTGTGATGTGATGTGTTGACTTTCTGTGTTGCTGTGAGATACTTGCTGCGTATGTACTGCTATCATTTACTTATTATTTCGTTAAGCTCACCCCTTCGCTGGAATGTTGCTCTTATGTGGCAACGCTGTTTCGATCGCTAGCACTCGTGGAGGATTCCTAGTGTAGATGTGTTGACTTTCCGTGTTCTTTGAGATACTTGGCTGGTATATGTACCGCTATAATTTACTTATTATTTCGTTAAGCTCACCCCTTCCGCTGGAATGTTGCTTTATGTGGCAACGCCGCAGTGATCGTTACCACTCGTGGAGGATTCCTAGTGTAGTCTCCTCTTCGTTGGGCCTGCACACCTCCGATGTGTAGCACCTGGGAGGACTATAATATTTGTTTAACTAGGTGGTGAGAAGGGCCTAAGTCAAGTGAGCCCAATGACTTAAGCTAGGTTTATTATCTTAGACACTTGGAGAGAAGAAAAGAAAAGAAGAAAAAGAGAGAGGGAGCGTGAGAAAGTGTAGTCTCCTCTTCGTTGGGTCTGTGTCAGCTCTGATGTGTAGCACCGGGAAGGGTAGTGTGTGCCTAAGTGCTTTTTGAGCGTGCCTAGGTGCTTTTTGAGCGTGCCAGTGTAGCGCATGTTGCTACCAGGCGCAGTTTTGGGTGCTGCCTAATGTGGCGCGCCCGTGTGTGTGTGTGTCCGTGTCCCGCTAAGGTCGAGAATTGTGCAGTGTATGTGATGTGGCACCGTGATGTCAGTAACAGTGAGGATTACGAGGTAGCTGTGATGCTACAACACGTGGTATTTTTGTGAGATAATTTATAACGAGACATGGTGGTATAGTATTTATTAATTAAATACTTTGAGTATGTGTAACTGGTGCATGAGTCATGAGTCGCATTGTCATATGCATTTCTTGGTGGTATAGGCTTCGGCCTCTTTGAGATTATTTTTGGTGGTATAGGCTTCGGCCTCTTGCCCGTCGTGGCTTATTTTACGAGATCGGTACCGCATGCATATGCCCAGAGGGGTTGCATTGTTTTCATGGTCCATATGAATATATAAATAACGTGTTTTGGTGTTTCCATTCTAATAAGTTTGTGCCTTGTGCTGTGATGTGATGTGTTGACTTTCTGTGTTGCTGTGAGATACTTGCTGCGTATGTACTGCTATCATTTACTTATTATTTCTGTTAAGCTCACCCCTTCTGCTTCGAATGTTGCTCTTATGTGGCAACGCTACAGGTGATCGTTAGCACTCGTGGAGGATTCCTAGTGTAGATGTGTTGACTTTCTGTGTTGCTGTAAGATACTTGCTGCGTATGTACTGCTATCATTTACTTATTATTTTTGTTAAGTCAAGTGAGCCCAATGACTTAAGCTAGACACTTGGAGAGAAAGAAAAGAAAAGAAGAAAAAAAAGAGGGAGCGTGAGAAAGAGAGAGTGCGACGGCAAAGGGGAGAAGAGAAGAGAGAAGAGAGCCACGCGAAGGAGACGAGAAGAGAAGAAAGAAAGAAATCGGCGCCGAGAGAGGGAGGAGAAGAAGAAGAAGAGGACTTCGCGAGTTGAAGGAGAAGGAAGGAGCTCGGCTTGTTGCTGAGGTTTTGTTCGTGGCTTCTTCATCGTGTCCCGGAGCTTACGTATTCGAGGTAAGGGTGGGTTTTAACATTTATAATGGGTTTATGATGGTGGTTTATGGGTAGTTAGGATTTGTGAATTGAATTGATGATGGCGTGATTGTTGTTGTTGTCGTCGCCGTTGTTGATGCTGTTATAATTCAAGTAGGTGATGAAGTTGTTATTCTAGAGAATATATCCATATAAGTTGTTGTAGAATTGGTTGTTGTTGTCATTATTTGCGTTGTTGTTGTTATTTACGTGATGATGATGTTGTTGAACGTGTGGAGTTGCGCGCCGAGTGTTGTGTTGTGACGAGCGAGGTGTTTTAGGTGGTGTGGCCGAGGTGTTTTAGGTGGTGTGACCGAGGTGTTTTAGGTGGTGTAACCGAGGTGTTTTAGTTGGCGAAACCGAGGTGCTTTAGGTGGTGTAACCGAGGTGTTTTAGGTGGTGTAACCGAGGTGCTTTAGGTGGTGTAACCGAGGTGTTTTAGGTGGTGTAACCGAGGTGTTTTAGGTGGGGTAACCGAGGTGCTTTAGGTGGTGTAACCGAGGTGTTTTAGGTGGTGTAACCGAGGTGAAAAGGAAAGTGACGAGTGAGATGAGTGAGTGAAGTGAGGTAGTGTAACCGAGGTGAAAAGGATAGTGTGTGTGCCGAGGTGAAGTGAGGTGCGCCGAGGTTCAGCAGTGTGTGACGGGGTGTGTGTGTGTGTGCGAGGTGAAGTAAGGTGAGCCGAGGTGCAAGGTGGTGTGACGGCGGGTAGGGTAGTGTGTGCCGAGGTGCTTTTTGAGCGTGTCGAGCCAGCCGCTTTTGATGCCGCAGCAGCGCGCATGTTGCTACCAGCGCAGCTTTTAGGTGCCGCCATCCGTGGCGCGCCGCAGCGTGTCCGGTGTCCCGCGAAGGTCGGTGAATTGTGCGGTGTGTATGTGATGTGGCAAATGTGATGTCAGAACAGTGAGGATTACGAGGTAGCCGTGATGCTACAACACGTGGTATTTTTGTGAGATAATTTATAACGAGACATGGTGGTATAGTATTTATTAATTAAATACTTTGAGTATGTGTAACTGGTGCATGAGTCATGAGTCGCATTGTCATATGCATTTCTTGGTGGTATAGGCTTCGGCCTCTTTGAGATTATTTTTGGTGGTATAGGCTTCGGCCTCTTGCCCGTCGTGGCTTATTTTACGAGATCGGCATCGCATGCATATGCCTGCAGGGGTTGCATTGTTTTCATGGTCCATATGCATATATAAATAGCGTGTTTTGGTGTTTCCATTCTAATAAGTTTGTGCCTTGTGCTGTGATGTGATGTGTAACGCCCCAAATTAGCTCAATCATTTATTTAATTGAATTAATTAAGACTTGCAACATTTTGGTTTAAGCTAAGTTATTAATTAGATGTTTATGTTATTAGGAGGTGTTCGAGTAATGGAATAAGTGTGGTTAGAGGCCCAAGCCCATGAGAGGCCCATGAAGAATGTCTCAATAAAGGAGTGTGTCGCATGAGAGGGAGACATTTACTCCAAAAATATCTTAGAGCAAAGAGTAAAGTAAGAGAGAGAGAGAGAAGAAGGCGCGAAGCATTTCTAGAGAGAAGGAGGAGAGGATCCGAGCGTGGAGTGTTGGTGTTGCGAGGAAGAGGAGTTGTTTCTGGTGGATCGTGGAGGATCGGTTTAGAGAGGACCTGTTCTTCAAGTTGGGGTAGGTAAGGGGGTTCTCTTTTCATCCATAACAGTGTGTATAATGCTTATTATGTGCGAGTTAACTTCTAGTTGTGTGTTGAGCTGTTTAGATGTTCAAACTTGTGTTTTGTTGCTGTGTTTGCTTCACTTGTGAAGTTTCTGTGTGTTTGTTGATGATCGGTCAGAGGAGTGACCTAAGGGAGAAATGAGAGCTGAGGACTCTCAGTCTTGAGGTGCGTAGAGGTGTGTTTCCATTGCTGAGTGCTTAATGGATGTTGATCATGTTTCTGGTGTAAAAGGTGGAGTAGAGGTAGCGTGAGCTGAGTTGTAGGGAGATGACCAGAGAGATGAGAAGGATAGAGTTTAAAATGGGGTATTCGAGTAACGTTAAGTGTGCAAACTGAGGTGTAGAGAGAATGAAGTCAAAGGAAGTCAACGTGGTAGTATAATGGAGCGTACGAGCTTTAGGGTTAAATGCGAAGGGTAGGTAAGTGTAAACCGAGGTGAAGGCTTCGTCTGGTGGATACCGAGATGTAGGGTATGTAAACCGAGGTGAAAGGTCTAAAGTGTAAGTGTATATCTACCTAAGTGTAGGATCTGAAGTGAGGAGTGGTGCTTCGGTGTGAAGTGTCTAGGTGTAGTAGCCGAGTTGTAGTACTGTGTTTAGGTGAAGAGCCTAAGTGTAGTAGCCGAGGTGAAGTGTTGTGTTTAGGTGTATCTAAGCATAGTTGCTGAAGTGCCGTTGTTAAGGTATAGTGTATACATACCGAAGTGTAAGAGTATCAAGGTGTAGATGAGCTGTAGAGTGAAGTATATAGTCGAGGTTAGAGCACCGAAGTGAGGTGCCAGGTGTAACGTGCCGAGGTGCCTAGTGAGTGTGCCGAGGTGATGCGCGAGCGCCAGTGTGCGTAGGTGAGGGTTAGGCGTGACTGTGGGCGTAGTTTGACGCCAAGAATGCCCAAGAGACTGAATGGTAAAGTCCGTTTGATCCCTAAGAGGTGGTTTTAGTCCTTAGGTGATGTTTAGACCCTAAGTTGACGCTTGTAGTCCCTGAAATGAATGTATAGCACACGGTGGTGGTGCCGAGGTGAATAGGAGGTCGAATGTTTGGCTGTAGAGCTGCGTGGGGGTGTAGCGACGTTAGCCTTAGTGCTATGGATGGTGTCTAGGTGGAATAGACGCTAGGGTGAACAATGGTGGACTGAGTGGTGATGTAGCAACGGTGATAGGCTTCGGCCTGATATGGTAGACTTCGGTCTTCATATCACTAGTGACGGTGGGCCTTCAAGGCTAATGATTGGTGTTACTTCATATTCAGTATGATTGATTGTGGGTGATGCATCATTCCATAGAGTCTCATGTTCATATGCATCACAGTGACGGTGATAGGCTTTAAGCCTGATATGGTGGACTTCGGTCTCCATATCAAATAGCGACTTGTGCCTCTAGGCAAAATAGCGACTTTGTTGGTACCACATGCATTATACCCTTGGTGTTGGGGTTGCATTCATGCATTCACTCATGAATTTTGATGTCGGTTATCCGTGATATGTGACGAGGTGTTTGAGGTGAAAAGGTGTATTTATCCTGTGGTGAGCCGTGGTGTTTTAGGTGTTTCTCTAACATGATATTTGTTATATATGCTATTATGTATGTTTAGAGACTCACCCTATCACAGTATTGTTGCTTCTATGTTGGCAACTTGCAGTGACCCGTAGTGAAGGTTCATCCTTACTCGCTTGTGTATGGCGTCTCTTGCTCGATATGTAACACCTGGGGGACCGAGTAGCTAGTAGTTGGTTTATTATAATACTTATGATGTTTTGAACTTGTTCTTCCGCTGTTTTGTAAACTAAACCGATGTGATTGTGGGCTGGTCCCTTTCTGCATCCGAGGTGTTATATATCGCTTATTATGTTGTTTTAAATTACGCCATTGTGTTTGGTTCTTGAAGTAAAATGTAGCACTCTCTTGTGGGCGTTTTTGCAACTCGATTTTAAAAATTAATTCATTAGCCGAGTGTAGGCGGGGTGTTACATGATGTGTGTGACTTTCTGTGTTGCTGTGAGATACTTGCTGCGTATGTACTGCTATCATTTACTTATTATTTCTGTTAAGCTCACCCCGCTTGAATGTTGCTCTTATGTGGCAACGCTGCAGTGTCGTTACACACTGTGGAGGATTCCTAGTGTGTAGATGTGTTGACTTTCTCGTGTTCATTGTGAGATACTTGCTGCGTATGTACCGCTATCATTTACTTATTATTTCTGTTAAGCTCACCCCTTCTGCTTGGAATGTTGCTCTTATGTGGCAACGCTGCAGGTGATCGTTAGCACTCGTGGAGGATTCCTAGTGTAGTCTCCTCTTCGTTGGGTCTGTGTCAGCTCTGATGTGTAGCACCGGGGAGGGACTATAATATTTGTTTAACTAGGTGGTGAGAAGGACCCAAGTCAAGTGAGCCCAATGACTTAAGCTAGGGTTATTATCTTAG
Source organism: Oxytropis ochrocephala (assembly GCA_020916435.1). Lineage (NCBI taxonomy): Eukaryota > Viridiplantae > Streptophyta > Magnoliopsida > Fabales > Fabaceae > Oxytropis > Oxytropis ochrocephala. The sequence continues at coordinate 80,260,266 of CM037089.1, read as the reverse complement.
ACACTTGGAGAGAAAGAAAAGAAAAGAAGAAAAAAAGAGAGGGAGCGTGAGAAAGAGAGAGTGCGACGGCAAAGGAGAGAAGAGAAGAGAGAAGAGAGCCACGCGAAGGAGAGGAGAAGAGAAGAAAGAAAGAAATCGGCGCCGAGAGAGAGAGGAGAAGAAGAAGAAGAAGAAGAAGAAGAAGAGGACTTCGCGAGTTGAAGGAGAAGGAAGGAGCTCGGCTTGTTGCTGAGGTTTTGTTCGTGGCTTCTTCATCGTGTCCCGGAGCTTACGTTATTCGAGGTAAGGGTGGGTTTTAACATTTATAATGGGTTTATGATGGTGGTTTATGGGTAGTTAGGATTTGTGAATTGAATTGATGATGACGTGATTGTTGTTGTTGTCGTCGCTGTTGTTGATGCTGTTATAATTCAAGTAGGTGATGAAGTTGTTATTCTAGAGAATATATCGATATAAGTTGTTGTAGAATTGGTTGTTGTTGTCATTATTTGCGTTGTTGTTGTTATTTACGTGATGATGATGTTGTTGAACGTGTGGAGTTTTGATGCGCGTCGAGTGTTGTGTTGTGACGAGCGAGGTGTTTTAGGTGGTGTGGCCGAGGTGTTTTAGGTGGTGTGACCGAGGTGTTTTAGGTGGTGTAACCGAGGTGTTTTAGGTGGCGGCCGAGGTGCTTTAGGTGGTGTAACCAAGTGTTTTAGGTGGCGAAACCGAGGTGCTTTAGGTGGTGTAACCGAGGTGTTTTAGGTGGCGAAACCGAGGTGAAAAGGAAAGTGACGAGTGAGATGAGTGAGTGAAGTGAGGTAGTGTAACCGAGGTATTGTAACCGAGGTGGGTTAGTGTAACCGAACTTAACCAACTAACTTGTGCCATGGCTGTCATAGCAGCGGTAATAGCAGCATCGTCCCTCCCAGCCATCTCAACTCAAAGCTGCCACATAAACAAATGGGCTAGAAATAATTAACACTACGACCAGGACTACTTGGCCTCGGACAGATCGAATCGCCTCGATACCACTAATGTAACACCCCATTTCTACCCTACCCCTCTTGTAGAGTTTTTGCCTTCCGTGGGAATCGAACCTTGTACATGGGGCTCAAATACAAGTTCAATCTACACCCCATTTCTACCCGGCAATTTATAATAAAAATATCAGAGTTTAAAAATTGTTTTTCAATTCATCCAAAACGGGATGCTACATTCACTTCCATAAACGACAACGTTAAAATAACAATTTCTCTTGTAGTTTCAAAAATCATACGTAACACATAACAAGTGGGATGGAACCCTCAAATTTACATAAACTTTAGTTCACATAGTAGTTGACTTCAACACATCGCAGCGGAATAAGAATACAATCTCAAGACAACTTATACAATCTCAGCGATAACATACTATCTTTGGGAAAATTATTCAAACATATCAATCACATAAATCAACATAAAAACTAGCGCCCATCCCCTGAGTGTTACGTATCAGAGCACAAGACCGACTCAGGAACAAAGGAAAACAAGCTTCACTCATGGTTACCTGTGGAAATATTGAGCATAAGGGTGAGTCTCAAACCCTATAATAAAATTCATAATAGGTAATATGCTAGAGTAAAGTACTATATCAGCTTCACATACCAACAACATCCCTATGTGTAAATATACATCCATAGCAACTACTTCATCATTCATGTTTGCCACACACGTAATTGCACACCACTTAGACAAAAACTGGCAAAGAACATCGGTGCCCAAAGACTTAGACAAAATCGCAACACAAGCAAGAAGATTTAGGCGCCATGGGTACCAAAATCGGGCGCCTACGCCTAGACATGGCACACATGCACACACAGCGCACACGACACAGCGCCTTGGGCGCAAATTGGCGCTGCAGCACGGGCGCAGAAGAACACGCGCCACGGCAGCCAAAATGGCGCCCTGCACTGACACTCCCACACACCACACCAGCACGGGCGCAGCACTAGGCGCCCCGGGGCAGCACAATGGCGCCCCACATTGCCACACTTGGCACGGCACACACACCAACACACTTTGGCGCACACAGGCGCCATGGGCAGCCAATTCTGGCGCCCTGTGCTTAGACACCCACGCGCCCAGCACACACAACGCACAACTAGGCGCCTTGGGCGGCCACATTTGGCGCCCTGTGCCTAGACACACACACACAGCACAACAACACACAAAGGTCAGACGTGCAGATCAGCAGTTCATCTGAGACCCCGACAGTACGCAATGTTCCAGAACTTAATTTCTCCCCAAAGGATTATAAAGGCATCTCACCTCATGAAGATGATTCGTTGGTCGTGATCGTTCAAGTACTCAACTACAATGTCGGACGGTAATCGATAGACCCAGGATCCTCGGCAGATATCATATATTGGGAAGCATTCAAAGGTATGAACTTATCCAATGAACACTTACATCCATATCATGGTACACTTGTAGGATTTTCAGGAGAACAAGTGCAAATAAAAGGGTACATTACTTCCTAAATACCACCTTCTGGTACAACAACAACGCAAAGACAATCAAAGTCAGATACCTAGTGATTGATTCCGACTCATCCTACAACATCATAATGGGGAGACCACTCCTCAACATCCTCGACGCAGCATTGTCAACCCGATACCTCACATTGAAGTATCCCCTTGACGATGGACGAGTTGGAGTCCTTAAAGCCGATCAGGAAGCAGCAAGAAAATGCTATCTAGAAAGCCTGAAAACAAAAAAGAAGAACGCCGTTGAATCATCGGTAAAAGCCACATCCTTCAACATTAATTTTGTTGATCTGGTCCCAAGAGAAGACTTTAGTGAACAACGACTGCAACCAACAGAAGAGCTCAAACAAATCCAAATAGGCACAAGCACAAAACAGATGACAAACATAGGAGGATCCCTTCCCCCAGACGAAGAGATGGCAATAACTGAACTACTGAGGAAGAATATTGACCTTCTTGCTTGGACACCAGCAGACATGCCTGGAATTGATCCATCATTCATCTGCCACAAACTTTCTCTAGGCCCATCAGCAAAGCCTATCTCTAGCTGGCACTCATCAGCAAAGCCTATCTCCGTAATTTTAGAGCTAACCTCGGCAAACCTTCGCTTCTACTACAACTAAACTGTTCAAACCCACTCATCAGAAATAATGGTACTCTTTTCTCCCACAGGGAGTTTTTAACGAGGCACCCCTCCTATTGTTTTCATGTTGTTTCTTTTGTCTTCATCTTTTCTTGTTTCAAATACTCTGCTATCCATGTTAATGGTTAAATTTACATGTACTCAAAAGGATGCACAGACGTCATACTATCAATAAATAAACCTGGCAAGTACTCTTTTCTCCCACAGGGAGATTTTAACGAGACTTGCCAGTTGAAAAAACAGTGTCAACTCACTTTACAACTCACCTCTGCAAAAACTTTAACCGAAGTTGTTTCAAAACACCTCGGCAAAAGTCAAGACAAGTGATTCAATTGAAATCCCATACGACAATAGTTGGAGATCCAAAGCCTAGCTTAATTAAAGGCCAATCCAATTTGGGATAATCTCGAGTTAAAACTCTTAAGAGAAAGAGATACTCCCTCTTGTCGAAATAAGGCAAGAAAAAGGGAACTCTTGGAATGAGCAAATGGATCAAGCTCTACTCCAAGGTCACCCCCTCGAAGTAGTCTTTGTAAACCCGAGGTAAATCTGCCAGAGTCCTGATAAACTCGAGGCTGCCGAGGTCCTTATAAACTCAAGGCATTCAATATAATCACTTCTGCCGAAGTCCTCATAAACTCAAGGCATTCAATCATAAACTTGAAGTAGTCTTTGTAAACCCGAGGTAAATCACTGCAGTCCCGATAAACTCGAGGTCGCGAGGTCCTTATAAACTCAAGGCATTCAATATAATCACTTCGCAAGTCCTCATAAACTCAAGGCATTCAATTATAAACAATTTTACCGAAGTCCTTATAATTTCACGATGTTCAATTTAATTGCTAAGTCCTCATAAACTTAGTAATCTACAAACTCGGAATATTCCCTCAAAGTCCTTACAAACCCAGAATTCGGCACTTAGCTTTCAGAATTAAATCAAAATAGAAAGGATTGTGAAAGAACAAATTTGATTCACGAGATTGTGAAAGAACAAATTTGATGACGATTGAAGCAACACTAACTTGTCGTCCACGACCTCCTTCGATGGGTCAAGCTCAGAAACATGCAAAGAGGAGTTAAGTGCTAGAATTTGGCTTTTGGCTTTCGCAAAGCCCTTCAAAAGAGCCACAACATTTTCAATATGGAGTTCCTCAACCTCGGCTTCCTTGGCAACACGCAAATTCCTAAGAAGACAGCCTTTAAACTCGAGGTATATTTAAACTTCCGAGTCTTAATAAACTCAAGGTAAATTTAAAACCTAACGTCAAGGCGTTAGTGGCAAGCCTCTCCCAAGTCCTCTAAATTTGGAGATGAGAGCGAACAAGGCATATCAACCCCTTATTCTACCGTTGCCGAGTAGAAATTCCAAAGAATAAATGAACCGACTTGCAAATAAGGCCAAGTTTCTACTGCATAAGCTAACCTTGATTCTACTCCAAGGATAAAATAAATCTTCAAAAGACAAAGAAATGCCCACTCCGAGTACATCAAACCGTAATGAGGTTCCCACAAAAAGGCAATGCATAATAGCGCACTCCAAAGCCGAACTAGGGGGCTCAACCACAACATCGACCGATCTCATAAGGTGGAGTTCTTCAGATACTTCGGGCATGTTAACCCCTGGCAACCACTATAGAAGATCGAGAAGCCTAAGGTCGACCTATACCCAACTAAAAGGCGCAGAGTCAAGCAAATCGAGGAGAACACAAACTAACACCAGTTTTATCTTTCCTACCGATTTAGTTAATTATAATATGAGCATTGAGTTTCTTGTGGATTCATCAAAACCGCCGAGCTCTTCATCAACTCGGCCAAAACCTCCCATAACCGCAATGATAACATTGACATTCTGTTAGGAGTTCATTTATTCTCGCCATTTTTTATTTAAAACTTAACTTCCATGATTTGGCTACTACATGAGTTCCCGAATTTACGATATAACGGTCGAATTGAATATCAATGTATATGCATACGCACCGCTTAAGTCAAATGGACTAATGCCCTTCTTCTCATATGATTGCAGTGTGTTGCAAGGTGCAAAGGTCAAATAAATTCCGTAAGATGAACCATCATTCCAAGAGCCAATGTAAAGACATAAATGCACAAGACGAAAACCTCAAAGCTCTTCACGAGCTAACTCACTGAGCTTGGGGGTGTGGACCTGCCAGAAAATTAGACCTCGCCCAATGCCGATGGACTAAGCCGAAGAAGTGGACCTCGCCCAACACCAAAACAAATTGGGTCCACTTGATAAGAAATGTAACACCCCCTTAACTACCTCGGCTTATACTATAAAATTTCACAAAAATCAGAGTTCACAACACAACACAACACAAGGGAATGCCACATTTTAATTCAAATAAACCAACTCCTGCATCATACTCAAAAGAATACTAAAATACCAAGGTTTAACATAAATGTATCACCTCTGGCTTAGTTACAAAACATAGCGGAATTTACATTGTTTGAAAACACCAATATAATACAATACAACTACTATAATCTACTCGGCCCCCAGTGTTACATACAGAGCAAAGACACCAAAACAGACCGAGCAAGGATGTACCTTCACTCCGGATTACCTGCACGTTGCCAACATAAGGACAACATAAGGCAGTAGGGTGAGTCTCTAAACACAAGTAATAGTGGTAAGCAAAGAAGCAATAAGGTAGAGGAAACAACATAAGAGCACTCTACTCACCCAATCAACACACCACATTAGTCTAAAATCATGCTTCGGGCCACAATGAAACTATAAAGGAATGCCAAACTCATGAATGTATGCATGTATGCAACCCAACCACAGGTGGTATAATGCAATGAGGTACCTCCATCGTCGTTATTTATAGCCTCTCGGCCATCGTCGTTATTTATAGCCTCTCGGCTCATCATCGCTGTATTTATAGCCTCTCGGCTCATCGTCGTTATTTATAGCCTCTCGGCTTCATGCATATGATATATGAGACTTCATGACAATGCATCAATCACAACCATTCCACACACCCATGAACTTACATCGCCGTTATTTATAGCCTCTCGGCCATCATCGCTGCTCAACTGACATCTATTCCACCTAGACATCACCACAAAGACTAAGGCCGACCTCCCATACCGATCTCATAGCTCTAAGGCTAACCATTGCACTCTTCTGGTCACCTCAAGACTACCTACAAGTGGACCAAAAGTGAAACCGAGGTCCACACGCCACTTAGGGACCAAAACGTCACCTAAAGACTAAACTGCTCTCTATCGCCCACCACTGGGTATATTTGGCGCTAAACGCATCCCTACATCGGCGCTTCAACAAATTTGCTACGCAAAATCGGGCGCAAAACGAGCACCCTAAGACACTACACCACTAAGAACACTAGATCTCGACTTACCTATAAGTCAAGACCTACAATTCGACAACTACACTTATTTCGACTACAAGTCAAGACCTACACTTCGACATCTACACTTATTTCGACTACAAGTCAAAGACCTACACTTCGACAACTACACTTATTTCGACTACAAGTCAAGACTCTACACTTCGACATCTACACTTATTTCGACTACAAGTCAAAGACCTACACTTCGACAACTACACTTATTTCGACTACAAGTCAAGACTCACACTTCGATTTACGCCCCTTACCCTTCGCCAACTATACTTAGACACTTACGCTATTCCATACTCATCAATGCACTTCAAATCCTTGGACACTCTAAGCGCTGACTTCCACGTGACTTGACTTAGCTCACCTAGGCCACTTTACCTCTGTTTACATGTGTAACTAAGGCGCCTAAGCTCCAAAATCACTCTCACTCACACCCGTGAGACACCACAAGATACCGATTCTCCAAGTAATCCCCTCGAACTAAGAGTTCTTCACGCCATCTCTCTCCTAGCCTCTTATCGGACCAACATACCAACACACCTCTCCATACTCACCTCAAGACATCAAAACACAACAAAATCACACAACAAACAACATGAATAAAATTTCATGAAAACAAATGTGGTTAACTCACACCCAACACTCATCATACATACACTATTACGAGTGAAAGAGAGCCCCCTTACCTTCAACAACTTGGACAACAAAAACTCCTTCCACCAAGACTTCACGATCAACCAAAATCACTTTCTCTTCCTTACTATTCCGAGCTCTTCACGCCGGATTCTCTCTCCTCCTTCTCTCTAGAAATGCTTCGCCCTCTTTCTCTCTCTAGTTACTATTCTCGTTGACTTAATTTCAGATATTTTGGTATCAATGCTTCCCTTCATGCGACACACTTCTTTAAAGCATTCCTTCATGGGCCTCTCATGGGCTTGGGCCTTCTTACTCAAACCTCTCCTACTTCTTAAACACCTCCTAATACAAAAACTCCAATTAATCACTTAAACTTAATTGAAACGTTGCAAACCTTAAATAACTCAATTAACTAATTAATTGAACTATTTCGGGGGCGCCATACAACTCTCCCCACTAAGGAGATTTCGCCCTCGAATCTTACCTCAATCAAACAAATGATAGGCTTCTTGCATCCTCGCTTTCCACTCCCAAGTAGCACTCTCACCAAAGTGGCTCCTAACTGCACCACCTTAACCAACTTGATTTCCTTCCCCAAGAAGTCTTCACTTCTGGGTCTTCAATTCTAATAGCACTCGCTCTCCAAAGGAGGTTGTCTCTTACTTGCACATCGTCCATTTGAATGACATGAGATGGGTCGAAACATACTTCCTCACCGAGATACATAGAACACATCATGTAAATTTGATGATTTGTGGCAATGCAACTCGGTATGCCACCTTCCCAACTCTCTCCAAAATTTGATAAGGTCCAATGAAACGGGGACAACTTCTTGACCTCGTAGTCGCTTCAACTCCAAATACCATGGGGTGACTCTTAAAAACACATGGTCGCCACTCAAATTCTAAGTCCTTTCTCCTCTTGTCATGGTAACTTTTCTCGCCTACTCGTGAAGCCTTCATCTTCTCTCTAATCGCCTTTACCTTCTGGTGGTCTCCTAACTATCTCGGTCCTAGCACCACTCTTTCCCCTGTTTCATGCCAACATAATGGAGTCCTACACCTCCTACCATACAATGCTTCAAAGGGCGCCATCCCAATACTAGAATGATGACTATTATTATATGTAAATTCAATCAAAGGAAGATACGAATCCCACGCACCTCCTTGCTCAAGAACACACGCTCTTAACAAATCTTCTAAAGACTGGATGGTTCTCTCGGATTGACCATCAGTCTGAGGATGGTATGCCGAGTTCAAACGCAGCTTGGAGCCTAACGCCTCTTGCAAACTCTTCCAAAATTCTGAGGTAAACCTTGGATCCCTATCTGATACAATGCTTGAAGGAACCCCATGAAGCTTCACTATAACACTGATGTAAATCTCTGCAAACCTTGGCACTGGATACGTGATGTTAATAGGAACAAAGTGAGACGACTTGGTTAACCTATCAACAATCACCCAAATAGTATCAAAACCCCTCGACCTTCTAAAAACCGGGGCTTACAAAGTCCATTGAGATGCTATCCCATTTCAACTCTGGAATTTGCAACGGTTGCATTAACCCTGCCGGTTTCTGGTGCTCCACCTTGGACTTCTGACAAGTCAAGCAAGCATAAACGAACCGAGCTACATCCCTCTTCATCCCTTGCCACCAAAATAATTTCTTTAAGTCTTGATACATCTTCGTAGCTCCTGGGTGAATACTCAATTTACTTCTATGACACTCCTCCAGAATTGCCTTCTTAATTTCCTCTTCATCAGGTATACAAATCCTACCCCAGTACTTCAATAACTCTTGCGCATCCAAATTTCTCAAAATCCTTATTACTATCTCGCCAATCCCCACGATCAAATCAACAAGCTTCACGTCGACCTTCTGTGCTTCCCTGACGCTAACCAAAAACTCATTAGTGATTTTCAGCATCCCTAGCTTAACACTCCGAGGTGTTAATTCACACACCAAACTTAAATCCCTGAACTGTTCTAATAGTTCCAACTCCTTCATCATCATAGACGACACATGCAAAGACTTCCTACTCAAGGCATCGGCTACAACCTTGGCTTTTCCTGGATGATAATTTAGACCGAAGTCATAGTCCTTCAATAGCTCCAACCATCTCCTCTGCCTCATGTTCAGCTCTTTCTGGTCAAACAAATATTGCAAACTCTTGTGATCACTGAATACCTCAAACCTAGAACCATATAGGTAATGCCTCCAAATCTTCAATGCAAACACCACTGCAGCCTAACTCCAAATCATGAGCGGGGTAATTCTTCTCATGAATCCTCGCTTGTCTTGAAGCATAAGCAACCACTTTGCCCTCTCAGCATCGTGACACAACCCAAACCCAACTTAGATGCATCACAATATACTACAAAAGCCCACCGGATTAGCAAATACAAAATTGGTGATGTTGTCAACCTCTCTTTCACTCTTGAAAACTTTCCTCACATTGGTCATCCCACACAAACGCTTTTCCTTTGCAAGTCAATTGGGTCAATGGTAACGCCAACTTAGAAAAACCCTCTATGAACCTTCTGTAATAACCAGCTAGACCCAAGAAACTTCGCACCTCGGTGACCGACTTGGGCACCTCCCACTGCAACACAGCTTCAACCTTGGAATGGTCTACTGCAATACCATCACTGGTAACTACATGACCTAGGAAACTCACTTCCTTCAACCAGAATTCACACTTGGAAGGCTTCGCATACAACTTCCTCTCCCTTAGGACTTCCAACACTAACCTCAAGTGTTCGGCATGCTCTTCTTCTGACTTGGAGTAAACCAAAATATCATCTATGAACACTACTACAAACCGATCAAGATATTCATGGAAAATGCGATTCATATACTCCATGAACACCCCTGGAGCATTAGTGACACCAAAGGGCATTACTAAGTACTCGTAGTGTCCATACCGAGTTCTAAATGCTGTCTTAGGTACATCTTCATTTCTCACTTTGATTTGATGGTAGCCCGACCTCAGATCGATCTTAGAAAATACTTGCGCACCCACTAATTGGTCCATCAAATCATCAATTCTTGGAAGTGGATACTTATTCTTGATTGTAACCTTGTTCAACTGTCTGTAATCCACACAAAGTCTCATGCTTCCGTCCTTCTTTTTCACTAGTAATACCGGCGCTCCCCAAGGTGACACACTTGGCCTCACAAACTTCTTCTCCAACAACTCTTCTAATGCTTTCTTCATTCGACAAACTGGATGCAGACATTCTATAAGGTGCCATAGACACCTGGCTTGGTACTGTGTACCAACTCAATTGTGAACTCGACTTCTCTCTCGTGGCACGTCCGAATTTCCTCAGAAAGACCTCGGCGAACTCTTGTACCACGGGTAACTCCTCAATCCTCACTTGATTCTCTGTAGACAAGGACGCCCACAATGCAAACAAAGTAACCTCTTCCTTCATTAACTTGCGCAGTTGACCAACAGCAAGAAGATCGACTCTTCCACCTCTAAGAGGGGAAACTCACTGACCTCTCAAAGCAATTGATATGAACGTGGTTATCCACTAACCAGTCCATACCTAGGATAACATCCATTCCATCTAAAGGCAAACAAATTAGATTAACAACGAAGTCCCTACCGAAGACAGATAAAGGGCACTTCGAGCATACCAGAGAGGTAGTCACCGAACCCTTAGCTGGAGTATCGATGACCATCTCCCTCATCAAGGAAGACAAAACTAAATCCAATTTCTTAACACACATAGCAGAAATGAACGAATGAGTTGCACCAGTATCAATAATTGCAACCAAAGGAATACCATTGATAAAACACGTACCTTTGATCTCATTCACCACCTCGGACCGAGCTAGCGCAAAAACTTTCCCCACACTCTTCTCTTGCTTTGGCTTGGGGCACTTGGGACTGATGTGACCCGCTTCTCCACAATTGAAGCACACCAACTCCCTTCGTCCACAATCAGCAGCTACATGGCCCTCCTTGCCACACTCCAGAGCACTTCCTCTCACCTACCTTGCACTCAAATGCCTTATGACCAGGCAGCCCACACTTAAAACAGACTCCACTAGCAGGAGCGTCTCCCCCACTAGGCCTTCTACCCCATACAGCCTTTCCCTTGCCCTTACCTCCAAAATTCTCATAGGGCTTCCCACGGTGTTGATGTTGAAAGGTCTTCTTCTCTTTCCCAACTCTACCAGCGGCAGTACTATCCTCCTCATAGATCCTACAAATTGCCTACCAACTCAAAGAAATACCCTTATCCTCTGATATCCAATTGTCTGCTTGATCTCAGGCCTTAAACCATTTTCAAATTTCATACACTTAGAGAACTCGGCAGTAGCTCCAGTGTAATAGGGGTAAAACTTCACCAACTCGGAGAATTTTGCAACATACTCTGACACTGACTTGCCTCCTTGCTTAAGTTCCAAGAACTCTATCTCTTTCTTCCCTCTAACATCCTCGGGGTAGTACTTCCTTATGAACTCTCTCTTGAAAACCTCCCATGTGATCACTTCTCCAAAGAAATCTTCCAATCTCTACCAACATCCACCACCAATCGTCCGCCTCCTGCGGCAAGCATGTGAGTTCCAAACCTCACCTTCTCACAAGTGAAGTGCAAACCCATAACTCTAATATTCTCTCTATCTCCTTCAACCATGCTAGAGCTCCATCGGTCATACCTCCCTTGAAGGAAGGAGGATTCTCCTTTGGAAGGTAGCTAACCTCACGCGCTCCAAATTTCCTCCTCAGCATTCTCACTGGTTCCCACAAAGATTAGCCATCGCCTCCAAAGCAAAGAGAAATTTATCGCAAAGATCATCTCTACCACTTCGACCACCATCTCACCACCTAAAAACTAGGTTCAGAACGAGTCACAAGACTCGAGGAAACTCAAGACTCAACACTTGGTCGGACAGACCGAACTTTTGCTCTGATTCCACTAATGTAACACCCCCTTAACTACCTCGGCTTATACTATAAAATTTCCCAAAAATCAGAGTTCACAACACAACACAACACAAGGGAATGCCACATTTTAATTCAAATAAACCAACTCCTGCATCATACTCAAAAGAATACTAAAATACCAAGGTTTAACATAAATGTATCACCTCGGTTTAGTTACAAAACATAGCGGAATTTACATTGTTTGAAAACACCAATATAATACAATACAACTACTATAATCTACTCGGCCCCCAGTGTTACATATAGAGCAAAGACACCAAAACAGGCCGAGCAAGGATGTACCTTCACTCCGGATTACCTGCACGTTGCCAACATAAGGACAACATAAGGCAGTAGGGTGAGTCTCTAAACACAAGTAATAGGGTAAGCAGTAAGCAATAAGGTAGAGGAAACAACATAAGAGCACCTCGGCTCAGCCAATCAACACACCACATTAGTCTAAAATCATGCTTCAGTTCACAATGAAACTACAAAGGAATGCCAAACTCATGAATGTATGCATGTATGCAACCCAACCACAGGGTATAATGCAATGAGGTACCTCCATCGTCGTTATTTATAGCCTCTCGCCATCGTCGTTATTTATAGCCTCTCGCCATCATCGTCGTTATTTATAGCCTCTCGGCTCATCGTCGTTATTTATAGCCTCTCGGCCATGCATATGATATATGAGACTTCATGACAATGCATCAATCACAACCATTCCACACACCCATGAACTTACATCGTCGTTATTTATAGCCTCTCGGCTCATCGTCGTATTTATAGCCTCTCGGCTACCATCATCGCTGCTCAACTGACATCTATTCCACCTGTGACATCACCACAAAGACTAAGCGCCGACCTCCCATACCGATCTCATAGCTCTAAGGCTAACCACAGACCCTTCGGTCACCTCGGCACTACCTACAGTGGACCAAAAGTGAAACCGAGGTCCACACGTCACTTAGGGACCAAAACGTCACCTAAAGACTAAACTGTCTCTATCGCCTACCACTGGGTATATTTGGCGCTAAACACTTCCCACACCGGGCGCTAACGACCACTACGCAAAACTTGCGCAAAACGAGCACCTCGGCACACTACACCACGGCAACACTAGATCTCGACTTACCTATAAGTCAACACCTACAATTCGACAACTACACTTATTTCGACTACAAGTCAGCACCTACACTTCGACATCTACACTTATTTCGACTACAAGTCAGCACCTACACTTCGACAACTACACTTATTTCGACTACAAGTCAGCACCTACACTTCGACATCTACACTTATTTCGACTACAAGTCAAGACCTACACTTCCGACAACTACACTTATTTCGACTACAAGTCAAAGACTCTACACTTCGATTTACGCCCCTTACCCTTCGCCTAACTATACTTAGACACTTACGCTATTCCATACTCATCAACAGACCTCAAATCCTTGGACACTCTAAGCGTTGACTTCCACGTGACTTGACTTAGCTCACCTAGGCCACTTTACCTCGGTTTACATGTGTAACTAAGGCGTCTAAGCTCCAAAATCACTCTCACTCACACCCAGAGACACCACAAGATACTGATTCTCCAAGTAATCCCCTGGAACTAAGAGTTCTTCACGCTCATCTCTCTCCTAGCCTCTTACTGGACCAACATACCAACACACCTCTCCATACTCACCTCAGTACATCAAAACACAACAAAATCACACAACAAACAACATGAACAGCTCATGAAAACAAACAGAAGTTAACTCACACCCAACACTCATCATACATACACTATTACGAGTGAAAGAGAGCCCCCTTACCTTCAACAACTTGGACAACAGGCACTCCTTCCACCAAGACTTCACGATCAACCAAAATCAGCTCTCTTCCTTACTATTCCGAGCTCTTCACGTCGGATTCTCTCCTCCTTCTCTCTAGAAATGCTTCGCGCCCTTTCTCTCTCTAGTTACTATTCTCGTTGACTTAATTTCAGATATTTTGGTATCAATGCTTCCCTTCATGCGACACACTTCTTTAAAGCATTCCTTCATGGGCCTCTCATGGGCTTGGGCCTTCTTACTCAAACCTCTCCTACTTCTTAAACACCTCCTAATACAAAAACTCCAATTAATCACTTAAACTTAATTGAAACGTTGCAAACCTTAAATAACTCAATTAACTAATTAATTGAACTATTTTGGGGCGTTACAACTCTCCCCCACTAAGGAGATTTCGTCCTCGAATCTTACCTCAATCAAACAGCTCGGGATAGGCTTCTTGCATCCTGCTTTCCAGCTCCCAAGTAGCACTCTCACCAGTGGCTCCTAACCAGACCACCTTAACCAACTTGATTTCCTTCCCTCTAAGAGTCTTCACTTCTCGGTCTTCAATTCTAATAGGCACTGTCTCCACAGTGAGGTTGTCTCTTACTTGCACATCGTCCATTTGAATGACATGAGATGGGTCAGGAACATACTTCCTCAGCTGAGATACATGGAACACATCATGTAAATTTGACAGATTTGGTGGCAATGCAACTCGGTATGCCACCTTCCCAACTCTCTCCAAAATTTGATAAGGTCCAATGAAACGGGGGGACAACTTCTTGGACCTCAGAGCTCGCCCAACTCCAGTCACAGGGGTGACTCTTAAAAACACATGGTCGCCTGCCTGAAATTCTAAGTCCTTTCTCCTCTTGTCATGGTAACTTTTCTGCCTACTCTGTGAAGCCTTCATCTTCTCTCTAATCAGCTTTACCTTCTCGGTGGTCTCCCTAACTATCTCGGGTCCTAGCACCACTCTTCCCCCTGTTTCATGCCAACATAATGGAGTCCTACACCTCCTACCATACAATGCTTCAAAGGGCGCCATCCCAATACTAGAATGATGACTGTTATTATATGTAAATTCAATCAAAGGAAGATACAAATCCCACGCACCTCCTTGCTCAAGAACACACGCTCTTAACAAATCTTCTAAAGACTGGATGGTTCTCTCGGATTGACCATCAGTCTGAGGATGGTATGCCGAGCTCAAACGCAGCTTGGAGCCTAACGCCTCTTGCAAACTCTTCCAAAATTCTGAGGTAAAGCTTGGATCCCTATCTGATACAATGCTTGAAGGAACCCCATGAAGCTTCACTATCACACTGATGTAAATCTCTGCCAACCTTGGCACTGGATACGTGATGTTAATAGGAACAAAGTGAGACGACTTGGTTAACCTATCAACAATCACCCAAATAGTATCAAAACCCCTCGCTGACCTCGGCAAACCAGTTACAAAGTCCATTGAGATGCTATCCCATTTCCACTCTGGAATTTGCAACGGTTGCATTAACCCTGCCGGTTTCTGGTGCTCCACCTTGGACT
Organism: Oxytropis ochrocephala; assembly: GCA_020916435.1. Taxonomy (NCBI): domain Eukaryota; kingdom Viridiplantae; phylum Streptophyta; class Magnoliopsida; order Fabales; family Fabaceae; genus Oxytropis; species Oxytropis ochrocephala. Next base: position 80,244,785 of record CM037089.1, on the reverse strand, counting down.
TCTGACAAGTCAAGCAAGCATAAACGAACCGAGCTACATCCCTCTTCATCCCTTGCCACCAAAATAATTTCTTTAAGTCTTGATACATCTTCGTAGCTCCTGGGTGAATACTCAATTTACTTCTATGACTGTAACACCCTTGAGTAATTTAATTATTTAATTAAGTTATTTGAGGGTTACAACATTTTAAGGAATCAAAGAATTAATTTGGAGTTTAATTGTTTTCAGGAGTTGTTTAAGTATTTTGGGGGGTGCAAGTAGAGGCCCATGGTTTTTGGTTAGGCCCATATCCAATTAAAGAGGTTTTTGGCCCATCATCTCATTCATTAAGGATCAAAAAAATTGAAAAGAGGAGAGTGAGAAGTGAGAGAAGCCGCGGGTTTGAGAGAGAAGGAGGAGAGCTAGGGTTTTGTCATCTTTGGTCTTGGTAAGTTGATCTTGGAACCCTTTGTCACTCATTTTTCATGATCTTTCCATTTTTCTAAGTGTAAGCTTCTCAATCCTTGTATGTTTCATTCCACCATTGTTGAAGTTTGGAGCTCCAAGTCTTGAGAGATTGCTTTGTTGGATCTTGAAGAAGGGAGTGTTAGGGATTCTACTTCTCTTAAGGTTAGGGGGTCTTTTTCATTCATAATAGGTCATAAGATTAGTAATTGCATGATGGTTAAGTTAAAAATGCTTCTTGACTTATTTTTGAAGATGATGAATAGTGATTAAGATTATATTTTTGATTGTGGTGTATTTGGAGTGATTGATGAGTATGATTGCTTGTTTGGGTGTTGATTGAGTATGTGTGAATTGATTGGTGAACTTGGTGATTGGTTGAGGTGTTGAGATCAAACAAAACCACATTTTTAAACATTAGGTGTGCTTAGGGTTTTGAGGGAATGGTAGTTTTAAAAAAAAATGAGTTGTTGTGTACGTGAGGTGTTAATGAGTTGTTTGAAATGATTTAGTGTGGAAAAGGGTTTTTGGAAGCATGTTGAATGTGTATTTGTGTTGGTTGGTTTGTGTGGAGGTGCCACGGCTAGGCGCCAAAAATGGCAGCCTAATGCGCCTAGTGGCGCCTGTGGCAGGGCGCCAAAAATGGCAGCCCTTGGCGCCTTGATGCGCCACGGTGTGTGTGTGTGTGTGTGTGCGTGTGTGCGTGATGCAGGGCGCCAAATGGCGTGCCCTGTGGCGCCTGGAGTGAGGCGCGGAATGTCTGGGTATTTGGCGCCAGGTGAGGTGCCTGTGCCTCGGTGTGGGGCGCCATTTTGGCTGCCCCTGGGCGCCTGTAGGCGCCTTGGTTCGTAGAGTGCTGGCTTGGGGCGCCATTTTGGCTGCCCCATGGCGCCTTTTGGCGCCTAGTCATGGCTTGGTGTGGTGTTTTGGTACATAGGTGACCATTTGGTCCTCGGTATATGGTTTTGGTCCTTAGGGCGTCAAATTAGTCCCTAAGTGACAGTTTAGTCCCCGGCGTGTTGTTTTGGTCCCTGTGTGGGAATTTGGTCCTAGGGGTGAGTTGGTCCAATGATTTTGAATTATAAGGCGGTTGAGTTATAAGACGGTTGAATTATAAGACGGTTGAGTTATAAGACGGTTGAAATAAATGAATATGGTGAATCTATGACGGTTGTGATTCTCATATGAATGGAATTGTTTGTGATTGATGCATTGTTCATTGAGTCTCATGAATTCATATGCATCAAATGACGGTTGTGTCTTGAAGGCAAAAATATGGGATCACTGTGCCTTCACGGCAAAATATAGGACGGTTGTGCCTTCAAGACAAAAATATAGGACGGTTGATGGTACCACATGCATATGCCCTTGGTGTTGGGTTGCATTCATGCATAAATCATATTGTGAGTGGAGTTTCTTGGAAATCGTGAAATAAATGATTTATGTTGAGATTGGTGAGAGATTGTATTCTTGACTGCCTGCCTGAATATAATGCTTATCTTATTGTCTATTATTTATGTAAAGAGACTCACCCTACTGCTTTATGTTGCTTCTCATGTCGGCAACGTGCAGGTGATGATGATTGAGGTAGTCCAACCTACTGATGGGTTGTTTTGAGTCATGCTCTGATACATAGCACCCGGGGGGCGTAGTATTGATGTGTATTTTATGCTGATGTTGTTTTACTCTTTATTCTGGTGTTGTAAAGAGTTATTATTATTATTTTGGTATTTTCCGCTGTGAGAAGTTTATTATAGCTGTGGTGTATTAAGACAGGTGTATATATCCAGGGAGCATGAACTGTTGTTTTGCTGATTTCTGAAGTCATTGTGACACTTTGCTTTCTTATGTGTGAAAATTTTTGAAAAACTCTGATTTTACTAGATACTATTTTTATAAAGGTAGTTATTAGAAAGGGGTGTTACAATAGTGGTATCAGAGCATATGTCTGGTGTAACACCCCCTTATTATATGTAAATAATATCAGAGTTCTCAAAATTTTTCCACACGCACAAAGGTAAGTGTCACATTTACTTCAAAAACCCACAATACAGTAATTCATGCTTTTACCAATAACGTCAGTGATACATAGCACATATAGAACTTCTCTCAGCGGAAAGCTTTCAAATAATAATAATCATAATTTCTCTTTTACATCACAAATACTACTACCCCCAGGTGCTACGTATCAGAGCATGACTCGAGAAACCCAAAAGTAGGTTGAACAACCTCAATCATCATCACCTGCACGTTGCCGACATGAGAAGCAACATAAAGCAGCTAGGGTGAGTCTCTTTACATAAATAATAGACAATAAGATAAGCATTATATTCAGGAGGGAAATCAAGAATACAATTTCACACCAATCTCAACATAAATCATTTATTCTACAGTTTCAAGGAAACACCACTCACGTAACGCACAAATAAACACATCAACACTCCGTCACACATCACACAAATAACCATCATCAAATTCATGAATGAATGCATGAATGCAACCCCTTCACACCTAGGGCACATGCATGTGGTACCAACAACCGTCACTTTGAGAGTAGCTCTTAGGCCGAAGCCTACAACCGTCACTATGAGCATAACTCTTAGGCCGAAGCCTACAACCGTCACTATGAGCATAACTCTTAGGCCGAAGCCTACAACCGTCACTTTGATGCATATGAAACATGAGACTCCATGAACAATGCATCAATCACAACCATCACAACATATGAGAATCACAACCGTCACTAGATTCATCATAGTCATTTAATTCACATCACAATAAACACATCATATGAGAATCACAACCGTCACTAGATTCATCATATTCATTTAATTCATCTGTCTTATAATTCAACCGTCATTTAACACCAAGACCAAAACAACAGATAAGGATCAAACTGTCACACACGGACCAAAACAACACCTTAGGGAGCAAACTGTCACATAAGGACCGAAACAACACCTTAGGGACCAAACTGTCACATAAGGACCAAAACAACACCTTAGGGACCAAACTGTCACATAAGGACCAAAACAACACCTTAGGGACCAAACTGTCACATAAGGACCAAAACAACACCTTAGGGACTAAATTTGCACATAAGGACCAAATCAACCCTAGGCACATCACTAGGCGCCAACAGGCGCCATGGGGCAGCCACTTTGGCGCCCTGTGCCTTGCACACACCGGCACACAACAGGACGCAGCAACAAGGCGCACACCCAGGCGCCAAGGGCAGCCACACATGGCGCCCTGTGCCGCGCCACTTCCCAGCGCACACACACACACGCAACCGTGAGCAATGTGGCGCCTCAGTGAAGTCGCCAGCTGTTGCACCCCGAAAAGTCCGGTTTGGACTTCTCGATGTACAACGTGGGAAGGTTTATGAAGCCGCCACCAATATTTTGGTTTTGAGACGAAAACATTGAAAAAACGTCTTTTTATACAAGGCGGGTGGTCTTTTTTGAAAACAAGAGATGTAGGTTCGGGTCGGTTAGGTACGGGAAGGTATAAGCACCCTGCACTTCCTTTCTACGAAAGGAACCTTTAATTTGATGTGTGGTTTTGAAATGTTTGATTTGAAACGATCGTTCTACTTCTTTTCTTTTTTTTTTTGATTGAGAAATTATTTTATTGGAAACGGGAAAAAAGAATCTTTTTGGCATCTTTGAAAAGCGGAACAAAACAAAGATTTTTTTTAAAAAAGGGGTGCTTGACGGGTCGGGAACCCGGTCCTACGTATCCTCACTTGTGATGAGGAATCAAAGCTACGTAGTTCTTGTCTTTTGCGTCTGAAAACGGCTTTCGAAAATGTGTTGGTGTTTTTTATTGTAGGGGTTTTCGGTCCTAGACAGTACAGTCCAATAGACCTAGAACAAAGACAGCCCCGCCTGTACAGACGACGTGCCCCACTACTTTCTGAAAAAATGATCTTTTTGATTTTCTTAGGAAAAAGGGTTTGTTGCGAGACTGGTTGCTTTTATTTGAGCAAGTATCTTAGGCTCGCACGAACTGTACAGTTCGCTAACCCTAAGACGCTAACCAATATCAGAAGTACATCCGAATCGGTACCTTACTCATTTCAGAAAAGAGTTTAAAGTTGTTAATTACTTGTTTTATTTCTCATAAGTATCCCAAGACGTTTGAGCTGTACAGCTCCGGTCTTAGGACGCTAGACAACACCGGCCGTACGTCCGACTTGCCTCCTTATGAGTTTTGGAAAAGATTGTTTATCGATCTTAAGAAAAAAAATTTAATTAACTTGTGAAAACAATTTGAAGAGTATTGACTCTTGGAAAAGCCTTTGAAAAAGATTGATTAGAGAGGTGAAGAAGAGAATTTGAGGGTGGCATTGGCCACAAAGAAAAGAAAGTGGAACATTCAATCACTTTTCAAGTCAAAACCGAGGTACAATACTTACCAACTCGCAAGCAAAGTAATCAACAATTAGAACACAAGTATACTCATTACCACTTAAGAATGATGTTGAATCATCCACAATTAATGGTATGTCTATGTGAGACTAACAACAATCAAGTGAGTTGCCAAGAGATGCTCATGAGAGAAGGATTGCGAATTAGGGATCAACTTTTAAACCCTAGGCCGAATTGAACACAAACACAAAGGGTATTCACAAGTTGCTATGAGCAATTAACAAATAGAAGCACAAACTTGCATTGGAAATTAAAAGCAAGTTGAATCCTTTGCAGTAATCTTCCACACTACTAGGCATATGCACTAAGCATGAGTGGGGATCCTTTTACACATCATCAACAATTAAAACAATCAACTCAAGAATAGAAGGTTGAATCACATTTAAACAATCCTCTCACTTAGGTTAAAGTGCATGAAGCACAAGTGAGCCTCATATTGCCAATCATCAACCAACAACAAATGACAAGCAAATTAGGTCAAAGCAAACTTAAGAAAAATCACTTTAGATTCTACTTCAATTTGGTTTTACAACTAAAATCACAAACACTAATTCACATCCTAACTTGCAAAGCAAAACAACTTTGAAACAAATTTTTACTTTTTCAAGACTTAACAACAATTATTTTTGTGGTTCAAGCATATCAACTAGGCACATAATGGACTACAAGGCCAAGCCTATTGTAGCTCAAACCCCATTTATTTCATGCAAGAATAAAAAGAATGAACAAAACAACAAATCCCTAAAAGCTAGCATGAAACCGAGGGCCTATTTGCCCAAAAATCATCAAATTCTTTCATCAAAATTTACTTAATCACATAAATAAACATGCATACATGATAAACAATAAAAACAAACTAAAACCCCCAAAATTGGAGCCCAAACCGAAACCATATTCACAAAAATCCAAGTCTAAAACATCAAGATTCAACAACAAGCATGGTTTATCATTAACTCACAAAATTAACACAATCAATCATGCATCAACATCAAAATCAAGCCTTATCTAGCCAAGATAAACAAGAAAACAAGATCAAACATGTTCATGATGAGATTTGCGAACCAAGAACACATGGATTTACAATTTATTTCACACAAAAAAAAATGCAAAATCAACACAAAGCAACATAGAACAATTTATTTGGTGGGTGAGATGCCAACTCTCACCCACAACAGCCCCTAATCTACATGATGATGTTATGTAATGCAAATATTAGTTGAAAAATGGTTTTAATGCAAGAAAGTGAATGAAAATGCAAAGGATTTGATGTATACCTTAGTTTCAAGCTAAATAAGAGTAGGAATGAAGATTAAGAGCAATAAATCACCAACAATCTTCAAAAATCACCAACACAAGACACAGTACTCTTGAAGAACAGCCCCTTAAGTGATGGAAATGTGGAATCAAAGATGAAAGGAAGAAGATATATGAATATGGAGTAGGTTTGAGGTGATTTAGTGGATGAAAGTTGAAGAAATTGAGGAGGAGAGGGAGAAGGGTGGCTACGGCCAAGAGAGGGAGAGGAGAGGAGAATGTTGTGCTAGGGTAAAAATGAGAGTGTGTGTGTGTGAGTCTCTTATTTTTGGGTTTTTATATGAGGACCAATTTTAAGGGTATTTGTGACAATGTGCTTTTGTAAACCACTAGGATTTGAGATAGAGTTTTAATCAATGGTCAAGATTACAATGCACAAGGATCAAGGGCAATTAGGAAACACAAAGTGGGCTGGGGGTGTAGCTTAAGGAGGGTGGTGAAGGATAAGACCATTTACAAAATTGTATTTTTCCATGAAGTTTATTACACAAGTGCCATTTTAATTCAAATGAATGGTGAAGATTGCACTTAAAATTTGAATGGAAGACCATGATTTAAACACAATAAAATAAATCAAAATTGAGGGGAAAAATGGGCTGGTTATGCGCAGCCAAGGTGAGAGGGAGGGTGTGAAATTGCAAGTTGTCATTGTACTTTCTTGTTCCCCACTACCTTTGTTATTATCCTTTCATTTTTTATTTTCCTTTTCTAGATAATTATTCCTTAATTCATGCCATTTTGGGCTATATCCCATGATTCAATGATTGGGCTCTGAATTTCATGACTTCACCAATCCCAAAATTGATTTAGTACCCCACCCGGAGGAAAATGACCATTTTGCCCTTTTGTTCAAAAATCGAATTTCATGCAAAAAATATTCCAATGATGAACACAAATGCACAACTCCCCTCATTTGAACCCAAATAAATCCTCAAGAGATGCATAGTGGTTTTTACTGGGAAATTATTTGTTTTAGTGAAATGACCAAAATGCCCTTTTGGTCAAAAACCCTAATTTTGCCCCAAAACTCAACTTTTTGCATTGAATATGTTTCCCAACTCCAAACATCCTTTTAAAAACAATGAGATGACTTTTAGGACCCAAAAATGCATGTCCAATGGCTTTTCCTGAGAAATTCCGTTTTCTGTGAAATTACCAAAATACCCTTTTTGACCTCAAAACCCTAATTAGCTCGAAAGTGCATTTTCACTCTAAACATGATCCTAAAAACCCTTGAATGACTTTTTTTTAAAACTCTAAAATGCATGCCAAGCCTTAAAATATTTGTTTTTGTTGAAAATTAGGGTTTTGACCTAAGCCGGACAAAATTGGGGTATGACAGCTGCCCCTCTTTATCTAGATTTTAACAAGGAATATGAATTGGCCGAAACATATTCCGAGGCAAAATAGAGATAAAGAATTCAGAAATTATACCGATTTTGTCAACTTAGGGAAAACCCGAATTTTTTTTTTTTTTTTGGGTGAATGGATGCCACCGAAAATGATCAGTAATGAATGAAGTGTCACCCTCGAGCCAACAAAAGCGGAAATAGGTTGGTGCCCACCCTCAGGTGGCAAAAACAAGAAATAAAGCAGTAAAGATGGTATCGACCTCTGGTAGGCCGACACTGGCAGGAAATGAAGAAAGTGATAAAGAATGCACCGGCCGGCCTCTGGTAGGCCGACATCGGCAGGAAATAAAGAAAGTAATAACGAATGCAGTAAAGAAGGAGCGCTTGCGGCTCTAAAGGAACACTTGGGTTCTGAAGGAGCACTTGTGGCTCTGAAGGTGGCCTATTCGAGCGGCCTGAGGTTCAATATCAAGTTGTGGGGACTGATACATTTTACCTTGATGGACTTACACTATGCTTTATACTGACACAACTAGTTTGAAGGACACGAGGTCTGGGGGGGCCGATCCGTCATGCTCAGTGATGACTTGGCGAAATGAAGGACACAAGGTCTGAGGGGCCGATCCGTCATGCTCAGTGATGACTTGGCTGAATGAAGGTCGAGTTCAAAGTCGCTGTTTGGACTGTTGATTTGAACTAAACCAAGGACCTTAGGTGCGATGACTCGCGGTGCTGCTCGATAACGACGGAATCTGAAGGGACGCATTGGTCCTGAGGAGACACGTGGGTCCTGAAGGGATTCATAAATCCTGTTGATTGACTGATTGTGATGGCCAATGGTGGCGCATTGAATTGAGGTACCTGCATACGTCAGTTGATGCAAGGGATGATGCATGAAGTATGTGTGTATGTTATGCAAAGGCATGTTATGCAGGAGCATGTTATGCGAGTGCATGCAATGCTATGATTTTGGTGCGATGATGCATGTGGCGAAACACTCCTGAGGTTTTCCTTTGTTTTTAATTCTTTTCTGATCAGCTTTCTTTTTTCTGGTCGCTTGATTTTTCTGTGCTCTTTTGCTCTTTTGGCTTTTTCTTTTGCTGGTTCGCCCAACCCGTGACACGACTTCAGAACTGATTAGGATTGTGGTGGCGTATGAGCCAAGTGCAGATTTGCTTTATAATTTTACCATTTGAGGATGATTACAAGCATAATTGTTTGCTTGCGAACTCAGTTTGCTTTGAAAAGTTGTTTCCTTTCCATGACTTTAGAAATTTCGCAATGATTGTGATGCTTTATGATTTATGCACATGTTTTACAGATCAATGTCATCATCATCATAAAACGCTTATTTTGAGCAGAAAAAGCAGAAAATAGCAAATAGATATGAGAAAGATTGAACTTTATTGATGTAGAAGCCGATCGTACAGAATGTTACGATGACTGTTCAATACATTTGAAAGTTCAAACTACAAAAAGACACGAAAAAAAAGAGAGAAGCTAATTTCTGACTGTCCATCTCTGTGGGACAGTACCAACCATTTGTTTCCATGACTTTGACCACCCTCTGAACCAGACCTTTGGGGTGTTGTATGCCTTTGTCTACTTTTCATGCCCCAGCTTTCTGACCCTAATTTTTGCCTGGATCGCCCTTTGCGGGTTTTCAATCCACCGGTCGCTCCGATTTTGCCTAGGCCGCGCCTTTCTTCGGGTTTCAACCTAGCGAGCTATTTTATCGGACTTATCTTTCTCTTTTTCACTTATTTCTTCTGTGCATAATATTTCTTTACTTGATCGGAATTGACTGGTTCCTCGGATCCTCGCCATCCATATTTGTGAGTATCGCTCTCCTCCGGAAAAGGCTTTCTTGACCACGTGTGCGGCCGTCATAGGTGGGCGTCCACTTCCCACGGGGATCACTCTGAATAGGCAGAATCTTCTTGAGTACTAGATCTCCTTCATTGAATTCTCGGGGACGAACCTTCTTGTCAAAAGTAGCTTTCATCCTCTGCTGATACAGTTGCCCATGACACAAGGCTGCAATTCTTTTCTCCTCAATGAGATTTAGTCGATCCGCACGGCCTGTACTCCACTCGCTTCTTCCAACTTGGTTTCCATTAGTACCCGCAGGGAAGGTATTTCAACCTCAATGGGAAGCACTGCTTCTGACCCATATACCAGGGAGAAAGGGGTTGCCCTAGTCGATGTACGCACCGAGGTACGATAGCCATGCAAAGCGAAAGGGAGCATTTCGTGCCAGTCTTTGTAGGTTACCACCATTTTCTGCACTATTTTCTTGATATTCTTGTTGGCCGCTTCAACTGCCCCATTCATTTTGGGACTCGTGACGGATGAATTGTGATGTCGAATCTTGAACTCGCCGCATAGATCCTTCATCATTCTCGCATTGCTCAAATTGCTGCCATTATCGCGATGATCCTGCTGGGAAGACCGTGAACGGCAGATCGATCTTTCTTGACAAACTTGGCAACCATCGAATCGGTTATACTTGAATATGAGGCGCTTCAACCCACTTTGTGAAATAGTCAATGGCGACCAGGATGAAACGATGCCCATTTGACGCTTTGGGTTCAATTGGACCTATGACGTCCATGCCCCACATTGAGAACGGCCAAGACGCAGTCAAGACATTCAATTTAGCAGGCGGTACATGAATGTGATCAGCATAGATTTGGCACTTGTGGCACTTCCTCACAAAACTGTAGCAATCAGACTCCATTTGCAACCAGTAATAGCCGGCTCTCAAAATCTTTCTAGCCATAGTGTGTCCACTGGAGTGGGTTCCAAACGAACCTTCGTGCACATCTTTCATGATTCTTTCAGCTTCTTCCTTGGCAACACACCTCAGGAGAACCATATCATGGTTCTTTTGTAGAGGACTTCACCACTCAAAAAGAAATTCCCTGACAATCTTCTGAGAGTTCTCTTGTCATTCTCTGACGCCCCAGGTGGGTATTCTTGATTAGTGATGTATTGCTTGATGTCATGATACCAAGGCTTCTCATCGGGCTCCTCATCTATTGCTGAGCAGTAGTGATGTGCAGGCAAGCTTCGGTGCTGAATCCTGATATTAGTCAAGCTCTTGTCACAGTTAACATTGAACATTGATGACAAAGTTGCCAATGCATCGGCCAGCTGATTCTCGCCTCGGGGAATATGCTGGAAGGTGATCTCATCAAAGGACCTCATCAACTCTTGGACATAGTCACAATAAGGAATCAGTTTGGGATCTCTGGTCTCCCAATCGCCTCTTACCTGATGAATAACCAGGGCTGAGTCCCCATACACATCTATCCTTTTAACCTTCCATTCGAGGGCTGCCTGAATGCCTAGGATGCATGCTTCATATTCAGCAATGTTATTGGTGACATAAAAGCTCAATCTGGCAGTGACTGGAACAAAGCGATTATCAGGGGAAATTAACACTGCCCCAGCTCCGTGTCCCCACACATTGGATGCACCGTCAAATATCATTCTCCATCTCTCATCTTCTTGAGATTTCCCTTCTTCAAACAGTGCCATGATATCTTCATCGGGAAAATCATACTGCATTGACTGGTAATCTTGAATTGGTGACATGCTAAATACTCGCAAGCGCATCGCCTGATCGCTTTCTGCGTGACATACAAGATATCATACTCGATAATAACATCCGCCACCGAGCGATCCGCCCCGTGAGGGTCGGCTTTTCAAAAATGTACTTGATTGGATCCATTTTAGATACCAACCAAAGTTGTATGACTCAACATATACTATCTTAAACGATGGGCACCAGTGCTAAGGCACAAAGAAGTCTTTTCAAGCATCGAATATCTCGCCTCGCAATGGTGAACTTTTTACTCGAGATAGTAGATGGCATGCTCTTTCTTTCCCGATTCATCATGCTTGTCAAAGACACACCCCATTGAGTTGTCCAAAGACGCTTAGATACAAGATAAGCGGTCTACCGTATACCTTCGTGGCATCGACCGGCGGATTCTGCAGATAATCTTTAATTCTTTCAAAGGCCCTTTGGCAATCATCATTCCACTCGCTTTCCGATTCTTGCACAACAGCTTTAAAGAGAGGTTCACAAGTGGCGGTCGGTTGGGATATGAACCTCGAGATGTAGTTCAATCTCCCGAGGAAACCACGAACCTCTTTTTCACTTTCGCACTGGCATTTCAAGGATTGCTTTAACTTTATCTGGATCAACTTCTATCCCTTTTTGGCTGACGATGAATCCCAATAGCTTTCCGGATCTTACACCGAAGGTACATTTTGCTGGGTTTAGCCTGAGCTTGAACTTCCGTAGACGCTCGAAGAGTTTCCGTAGATTAACAATGTGCCCCTCGTCAGTTTTGGACTTTGCAATCATATCATCCACATACACCTCAATTTCCTTGTGCATCATGTCATGGAATAGCGTCACCATTGCCCTCTGATAAGTTGCTCCGACATTCTTGAGTCCAAAAGGCATCACGTTGTAGCAGAATGTGCCCCAAAGAGTTATGAAGGTGGTTTTCTCCATATCTTCTGGAGCCATTTTTATCTGATTGTACCCTGAATACCCATCCATGAAGGAGAACAATGAGTGCTGGGCTGTACTGTCTACCAAAATGTCAATGTGAGGCAGGGGGAAGTCATCCTTGGGACTAGCTCTGTTTAGGTCCCTGTAGTCGACACACATTCTGACTTTGCCATCTTTCTTCGGGACAGGGACGACATTGGCTACCCACTGTGGATACTTTGCAACTGCTAGAAACCCGGCATCAAACTGTTTCTTTACCTCATCCCGGATTTTCAGTGACATCTCTGGCTTCATTCTTCTTAATTTCTGCTTGACTGGTGGGCACTCTGGCTTGACTGGCAACCTGTGTTCAACAATGTCAGTGTCTAGCCCTGGCATATCTTTGTATGACCATGCAAAGACGTCAGCATAATCATGCAGGAGCTGGATTAACTTTTTGCGTTCACCATCTTTTATGGCGGTACCAACCTTAACTTCCCTTTTGTCCTCTTCTGTACCCAAGTTGACAATCTCAGTCGATTCCCCATGAGGTTGAATGATCTTTGCTTCCTGCTCTATTAATCTCATTAATTCCGGAGGAGTTTCCCAGTTTTCATCAACATCCCCTTCAGTTTGGTTAATTGGATGATCAAAGTCGTAATAGGGATCGTTGGCACTGTTATTTTCAGAGATAATTACTTTTGATCTGCATTCGGGGAAGCAGACACTAGAATGAAAGGCGAAACAGACACAATAAAGCGAAAAGAAAACAAAGAGATAAATGAAGAAAAAGAACTTTTATTGATGAAATTCAAAACAAGCGTTTTTATTGATGATGGTGTCATTAGAAATAAAAACATGCGTGCCCTAACAAACTACCCTAAGGCCTTGGGCAGAGCCAAAGGTGTGCATTACAAACATTACTTTGAACTAAAAGTGATGGGCAAGTCAACAGCTTCCCAGTTTTTGAGCTCCTCTGTAACGCTGCAGCGACGGACTAAGCTGGCTCCGCCTTCTTCATTCTCTGAATCATCCTCAATAGCAGTGATCTGATCTGGGTTCAGCATACCGGAACTCTTGAAACTCTGGTAGAGATCACAAATTGGAATTTTCTTCGACCAGGGGCCCTGACCTCTCAGTTTGGCCAACCATCTGTGCCTCCGTTCGTCTGCCATCTTTCCTCTTTCATCCTCACTAGGGCAGTATCCCAAACCATAACGATTCTTGTTCTCTTTCAACAGTGATCTTGGGCAAGAATTTTGCCTCCCTACCTTTCCTGCACCACGCCCTAGCTGGTAACCTTGGTCCATCATGATTCTTGCGACCATTTCTCCATTCTTTGACAGACTTTATCACAAAGTGGTGACAATCCGCATCCACCAAACACAAAGGTTGGCTATTTCAAGAGATTGGAAAGAAGTCTCCAGAGACTCTTCACCGCCTCCACATAACGGAAGGGGAAGGCTTGTTAACCAAAGATCTCTTCTTCTCCGTACACCACCACAATCTTGTCATTTACTACAAACTTAACCCTCTGATGCAGAGAGGAAGGAATAGCCCCAGCCATATGGATCCATGGCCTCCCGAGTAAGCAGCTGTATGAAGAAGAAATATCCATGACTTGAAAATTAACATAGAATGTTTCTGGACCTATTTGAATAGGGAACTCCATCTCCCCTATCACCTCCTTCTTTGACCCGTCGAATGCCCTCACCAAAGTTGAGCTTGGCTTCATAAAGGAACAATCAACATCCAGCTTGTTTACGGTTGACTTGGGCATCACATTCAAAGATGAACTGTTGTCGATCAAGACCCGAGCCAACACAAAATCCCCACATTTGACAGAGATATGCAAAGCTTGATTGTGCTTCCTTCCCTCTGGGGGAAGCTCCTCATCAGTGAAGGTCAGGTGGTTGGCAGTTACAATATTCCCAACTACTTCATCAAATCCGCCAACAAGAATATTCTCGAGCAACATGGGCTTCATTCAACACCTTCATGAGAGCGATCCCCAGTAACTTCGAACTCATCAACAAAGACAAAGATCGAGATCTTTGCGGAGTTTGGTTCATCTGATCGACCACTTTATAATCACTTTGTCTCACTATCTTGAGAAATTCATCATTTTCTGGCTCCGTCCCTTTCCTCTTCTGAATATTCTCTGCCTCCCTTTCTTTACCCTTACGGGCTCTATCTTCAGCCTCCTTGGAGGATTCACCTCGAATGCACTCGGGAGCATACATCCGCCACTCCTCGTCATGCCACTTGTCCCGCTTATATTTGTAAATGTAAGTCTTTGAGAAACCCCTACCGAGGCGGTGGTGTCAGAAATCCACGGCACAAGATCGCTTTTCATAAGAGAATGGACTTGGGATTTCAATAACCACCGGCTGTGGTTTGACTTGAGCCGGCTTCGGATTGTATAGTATCTCAAGCGGTTTTCTGGCCTCTTTGCCATCATTGAACTGTAACATGAGCACACCTTCTTCTTTCTCAACTACCTCCAACCGGACTACGTAACGGTCCATCAGATCTTGTAAAACAGACTTAAAAACCTCACAAGCACCTGCACACACACAGTCAAGACACACACAAATTTTACGAATTATTCCCCACCTGCATAGCTCAGCATATATGTCTTCCAGCGGAGTCTTGATCTTCTCAACATTTCTTATCATTACCTGGCTCCCAGAATCCTCTATGGCATCAGCAGATGGTGCCCCATGTCCTGGCAAGGGGTTAATTGTCGTGCTCGGATTGTTCTACTTAAAAGATAGCCAATTGGCATCAATTAGGTCCTGGACTACATACTTGAATGCCTTGCAATCTTCAACTGTATGACCAACCCCTCCACTGTGGAAACTACATGTTGCATCAGCATTATATCCCCGGGAAAGGGGTTGAGCCGCTTCATAGGGGCGAGTGTTGATTAGATTCTTGGCAATGAGGTGATTAAACAAATTTCGAGATAAGTGATGGGAATCGGAACAAAACTGCTACGTCTCCTTTCTTGGTAATTCTGAGTCCTGTGACCTGGATTATCCTGATGCGGCCGAAGCTGAACAGAGAACGGAACTTTTTGTGGTGGAGAGTTGAAAGACCGACCTCCCCTGCAGCAGATAATGACATTCGTTTCCCTTCCTTTTTCTTAGGGAAATTAGAAAAGGTTTCTTCCGCCCACCGGAATTACCAAAACCTCCTAATTTTTCCACTACGCAATCCATGTTCCAAACGCTCCCAATGACCACCATATCGAGAAACTAGAGGAGACATCGCCCACCAACCGATCATAGTATATCCTCGGGATAGTTTCCATGAACATATATACCATTTCTTTTTCTCACAATGGTGGCTTTACTCGGGCCGCTACACTTCTCCACTTCGAGCATATTCTTTAAATGATTCTCTCATCACCTTTGCTCATGTGTTGTAGTTGAGATCCATCGGAGCAAGATCCATATTGTATCGACATCGCTTAAGAAACGCTTGCAGAGAGATCCTTCCAACTATGGATGTCGGAGGATTGCAAATGCATATACCGCCTCTAGAGACGCCCGGCCGATCGCTTTGAAAGAAATGGATCAACACCTTATCATCATGGGCATAAGTCGCCATCTTCCTAACATACATCGTTAGATGGCCGGAGGACACCCGCTGCTTCAGCACTTATCAAAATCTGGCGCTTTGAATTTGGGAGGTATAACAACACCTGGAACAAGACACAGGTCCCGCGCATCTTTAGCCCTTGTACCTGACCCTTCCATTGCCCTCAATCGTTCTTCTAGCAAATGATATCTGTCCCTTGGCTGTGAACTTTCAACTATCTGGCCCTGAGGATAGCTCCCTGGACTGAAGTAGTAACCCCCATACTGAGCGGGGTTTCCCATTTGATAAGTAGCATTTGGAGGATTCACAGTAACCTCCTGAACAGGAGCAGGAGAACTTCTTGGAGGTATAATACTGGAACTAGGGATGTGAATGTGTGGCACACCCATAGCTCCACTAGAAGCAACCACATCAGGCTGACTTGTCACCACAGGAATGGCTTCAGCGGTGGATGGCATATAATTCATGGGCATCCCCCAAGGATACCTTTGTGTATTTGACTGTGTCTGACCATTTGCCCCCGGAGAATGACTAACTTCTAGCCTGGGAGAGGGATGAACAGTTACGACTTCAGCTGATACGGGAGGAGAAACAAAGGTAACGGCCCCTTCTGGATTCACGATCGCAGATGGCCCTGCGCGCCCCACCTCTCGTGAGTTTTGCAAAGATATTCATTACCTCGCCATCCGAGCTTCCATGGCCTCCATCTTAGTTTTCAGAGCTTGGTTCTCCTGAGCCAGCTGCTCAGGATTAAGGATCTCTACCATTGTTTCCTCTGGACCCAGAATGTCTTCGTTGGACGCCATCAGTCTCGCTTGCAAACGGGTGAAGTAACGATGTGGACGAACCAGCTTGCCTTTTTCTCTGAACTTAGAAAGAAATGTTTTTATGAGTGCCAGAATGCATGAAATGAATGGATGCATAAATATATACATATGCGCATGTAATGCGGATGCGTTTCTCTCACGTGGTGCCAAGGGAATTACACGTTTTATTTTGACAAGCAACGAGGATCGAGAATATGAAATGAACCATACATTTATATTTAGACTGAAACACATAATTCTTTTATTCATTCATAATGTAAAGACAAAAGTACATCATAAAGAGTTCTTAAAGCATTAAAAGAAAATTACAACAACTGGAATTTCAAACAACAGCTAAGTCCATGCACTGGTTTCTTTTTCTCTTTCTTGAAGTGGAAGGACGATCTGCCTGACCCCTCATCTCCTGAATCAGACCTCTGACATATCTAATAAAACTTCGAATCTCCGCTGGAGTGGTGAACACATCTATAGCACGCTCAGCATCCCTCAAGCGCCTAGGAACACCCATAACAGTATCATAACATAACTTGGATAAGTAGGCATACTTTTCTTGCAAGCATCTGCAGTGATCATTCAGCCTTCGGTGTTCTTCCATCAGATAAGTCATCTCAGCCTTGAACCTCTCTAATAAGTCGTTCTGGTGTCTTACATGGTCCTCCAGGGTTGTGGATCTCACAAGCTCTCCTTGGAACATGGCTTTACAATCCTCAAGCCTCTCTTGCACCAATTCCCTTGCTCGCCTCTCATCCTGGAGTCTTTTCTCATAATCAGCAGCGAGAGTCTTTAGCTGTGCATTTGCTTCCCTCAATTGGCTCCTCAAACTCTTTTCTAAATCCTTAGACACACTCAACTGAGCCTTCCCCGCCCGGGCATCACCAAGTGCTCTGTCACTTGTAGCACTCTTGAGACCACCCTGCATGTCCAGGAACTTCTGATTGCCAGCAGCGATTTTCTCTTTAGCATCGGCAAGGCATTTTTCCTTGCGCTCATTTTCTCGTTCCAAACTCTTTTTCTCCTGGAGCAACCTTTCTATCTGGGCCTGCAACTCTAGCTTCTCCTGCTGAGACTGGGATAAGGCAGCCTTGAGTCCCTCAACCTCCTCATTAAGGATGTGAGTAGGTGGAGGGATCTCAATCTCGATCTGAGGAACAACTCTGAAGGGGAGCTTAACTGTCTGAACCCGGAGCCGGACCCACTGTAAATAGTCTTCACCCACACTTGTATCTCTCTCGCGCCTAATTCAAAGATGCCCTTTCCTTACTGGCCTATCCCAAGCCCGGACAATCCTTCTCAACAAACTCAAGTTTTCAGAACCTCTATCATGCAGCACAAAACCAATTAAAGACTCCTCCAAAGGTGGACTTGTCATAGAATATCCCAATTGCCTCAAGGCGAGAGCTGGGTTGTAAGTGACACATCCCCTGGTACCGACAAGAGGGACATTTGGAAAACCATTAAGCTGAAGAACAAATTCTGACACATCACGGGCCAGAGTGCACCATTGAATATCACATCCCCTGAGGTTGGCAATGAACTGCTTCCACTCATCCTTCCCCTTTTCTTCAACATGCCCTCTAAACACATGCGAGACAAACCACCGGTACAGCACCGGCAAGCAACACATAACCAACCCTCCTCCTTTGGCATGACGATCAACAAGAGAGTAGTACAGGTCGGCTAAAATGACAGAAGTAGGGTTTTGCCCCCGCTTCTTGAATGCAAGGAACACATCAATAGCTGTTGCATCAACAAAGTTATCCACACTGGGAAACAAGACAATTCCGTAAACAAGGAGGGCGAGCACATCAGAGAGAGCTTTCCATTCTTTCTTGGCGAATAGGACTTCAGCTTCAGCTTCTAAGTATTTCCTTGATAGACCTTGCTTTTGACCCTTGACTTCCACCTTTTTGGCTAAGACTTCTTCCTTGACTTGAAGAAAACCGGCCAAAGCTTTGGCTAATGAGTACTTCTCCACGTAGGAATACGGCTTGTAGTTTGCAATAGGAAGGCCCAAGATCTTCTCAAACTCTTCTAGAGTCGGGATCAACTGATAATCTTGAAAAGTGAAGCAGCGATACTCTGGATCGAAGTATTGTGCCAATGCAGTGAGGGCTTCAATCTGGACATTCACTTCCAACAGATCTAGGATATTACCATACATGCTCTGAAAAGCCTCTTTTCGCCACGAGGGGAATTGACTGCCGAGCCTGACCAAGCTTTGGACATCTCGTTGCTTGAAATTCCACTTGAGGGTTCTTTTCAAATTCTGATCCATTTTCCACTGATACCTACAATTCCCTGGCACCGGTGAGAATGCATGCGAAATGAATGTATGAATGCATGAATGCATGATGTTTGAATTTCAACATAACAGCTTTCAAAAGTTGGACATTTATACATTTTTGGAAAAACACTGGTTTATTATTCACAAAAATTTCGATGCAGGGGTATGCAAGCTCCTTTGTGTCCTACAAGGTTCCTTAGGAGACAGGATCTAAGGCTTTTTTAGGGGTACTTCAAGGTAAGCACTAACAAGAGGGCCCTAAATAAGGTTCCTAGAGCCGACGACCTCATCCGAGCGCACCGATCGCCAGGACGTGCGCCCAAGTGATGAGCCCATCGAACAAAGCCAAACTCTAGGTGAAGTCTTCGCAACCACACGAAAGGACGTGACGTCCCAGCAGCAGCCACTAATGACTTCGTTCTAGCCTAAGATATACTCTAGCCCGGTATAGGTCGTGTCTCACCAAAAATCACACAAGGGTAATAACAAAGAAAGTGTGTGTAGGAGCACAATGATGCATATACCCCCACCGCAAAGAAAATCCAAACAAATCCGCATAAAGAGAGTCGCCTACCCTAGGGTTTTGCACATATCATTCAAGTCGAAGCAAGAAATCAACCTAAGGTATTAACAATCATCCAAAACTCTGCTTACCTTAAGAAAAAGGAGCTAAGAAGAGGGGATCATAATATAAGGGGAAAAATGCATGAACTTACCAAAGAAAGGGAGCGAAGAAGAGGGGAACATGCAAGGTAAGGGAATATGATGCACGAGCATAAGTAAAGAAATAAAGGGGTAAGAGAAGAAACAAGAAGCAAGTGTAGAAATAAACAAATGCACATGAATGTAACACAATGGACATGATAATGCAAGAGAAACCATCAAGCGTCACAGACAAAGAAAGAAGAGAAAAAGAAAAAGAAAAGGAAGAAAAAGAAGAGATAGAACAAATTTTCAAATCAAACAATTTAAACCACGCATCAAATTAATTAGGCTTGATCCTCGTTTTTTCTTTTAAAAAAAAAAGTCCCCAGTGAAGTCGCCAGCCGTTGTACATCGAGAAGTCCAAACCGGACTTTTCGGGGTGCAACAACGTCGACCTTCTGTGCTTCCCTGACGCTAACCAAAAACTCATTAGTGATTTTCAGCATCCCTAGCTTAACACTCCGAGGTGTTAATTCACACACCAAACTTAAATCCCTGAACTGTTCTAATAGTTCCAACTCCTTCATCATCATAGACGACACATGCAAAGACTTCCTACTCAAGGCATCGGCTACAACATTGGCTTTTCCTGGATGATAATTTAGACCAAAGTCATAGTCCTTCAATAGCTCCAACCATCTCCTCTGCCTCATGTTCAGCTCTTTCTGGTCAAACAAATATTGCAAACTCTTGTGATCACTGAATACCTCAAACCTAGAACCATATAGGTAATGCCTCCAAATCTTCAATGCGAACACCACTGCAGCTAACTCCAAATCATGAGTGGGGTAATTCTTCTCATGAATCCTCAGTTGTCTTGAAGCATAAGCAACCACTTTGCCCTCTTGCATCAGGACACAACCCAAACCCAACTTAGATGCATCACAATATACTACAAAAAGCCCACCTGGATTAGGCAAAGATCAAAATTGGTGATGTTGTCAACCTCCTCTTCAGCTCTTGAAAACTTTCCTCACATTGGTCATCCCACACAAACGCTTTTCCTTTGCAAGTCAATTGGGTCAATGGTAACGCCAACTTAGAAAAACCCTCTATGAACCTTCTGTAATAACCAGCTAGACCCAAGAAACTTCTCACCTCGGTGACCGACTTGGGCACCTCCCACTGCAACACAGCTTCAACCTTGGAATGGTCTACTGCAATACCATCACTGGTAACTACATGACCTAGGAAACTCACTTCCTTCAACCAGAATTCACACTTGGAAGCTTCGCATACAACTTCCTCTCCTTAGGACTTCCAACACTAACCTCAAGTGTTCGGCATGCTCTTCTTCTGACTTGGAGTAAACCAAAATATCATCTATGAACACTACTACAAACCGATCAAGATATTCATGGAAAATGCGATTCATATACTCCATGAACACCCCTGGAGCATTAGTGACACCAAAGGGCATTACTAAGTACTCGTAGTGTCCATACCGAGTTCTAAATGCTGTCTTAGGTACATCTTCATTTCTCACTTTGATTTGATGGTAGCCCGACCTCAGATCGATCTTAGAAAATACTTGCGCAGCCACTAATTGGTCCATCAAATCATCAATTCTTGGAAGTGGATACTTATTCTTGATGGTAACCTTGTTCAACCGTCTCAGAATCCACACAAAGTCTCATGCTTCCGCCCTTCTTTTCACTAGTAATACCGGGCGCTCCCAAGGTGACACACTTGGCCTCACAAACTTCTTCTCCAACAACTCTTCTAATCTGCTTTCTTGATTCGGACGACTCTGATGCAGACATTCTATAAGGTGCCATAGACACCGGCTTGGTACTGTGTACCAACTCAATTGTGAACTCGACCTCTCTCTCGTGTGGCACGTCCGAATTTCCTCGTGAAAGACCTCGGCGAACTCTTGTACCACGGGTAACTCCTCAATCCTCACTTGATTCTCTCAGAGACAAGGACGCCCACAATGCAAACAAAGTAACCTCTTCCTTCATTAACTTTCGCAGCTGACCAACAGCAAGAAGATCGACTCTTCCACCTCTAAGAGGGGAAACTCACCGACTGTCAAAGCAATTGATATGAACGTGGTTATCCACTAACCACCCATACCTAGGATAACATCCATTCCATCTAAAGGCAAACAAATTAGATTAACAACGAAGTCCCTACCAAGACAGATAAAGGGCACTTCGAGCATACCGCAGAGGTAGTCACCAACCCTTAGCCGAGTATCGATGACCATCTCCTCATCAAGGAAGACAAAACTAAATCCAATTTCTTAACACACATAGCGTAAAATGAACGAATGAGTTGCACCAAAGATCAATAATTGCAACCAGAGGAATACCATTGATAAAACACGCACCTTTGATCTCATTCACCACCTCGGACCCAATTTAAGCGCAAACACTTTCCCCACACTCTTCTCTTGCTTTGGCTTGGGGCACTTGGGACCGATGTGACCCGCTTCTCCACAATTGAAGCACACCAACTACCTTCGCCCACAATCAGCAGCCTACATGGCCCTCCTTGCCACATCGGTAGCACTTCCTCTCACCTACCTTGCACTCAAATGCCTTATGACCAGCAAATTTCACACTTAAAACAGACTCCACTAGCATGAGCGTCTCCCCCACTAGGCCTTCTACCCCATACAGCCTTTCCCTTGCCCTTACCTCCAAAATTCTCATAGGGCTTCCCACGGTGTTGATGTTGAAAGGTCTTCTTCTCTTTCCCAACTCTACCAAATGGCAAGAGCGATCTATCCTCCTCATAGATCCTACACTGCCTACCAACTCAAAGAAATACCCTTATCCTCCGATATCCAATTGCCTCGCTTGATCTCGTGCCTTAAACCATTTTCAAATTTCATACACTTAGAGAACTCCGGCAAAGAGCTCCGATTGTAATAGGGGTAAAACTTCACCAACTCGGAGAATTTTGCAGCATACTCTGACACTGACTTGCCTCCTTGCTTAAGTTCCAAGAACTCTATCTCTTTCTTCCCTCTAACATCCTCTGGTAGTACTTCCTTATGAACTCTCTCTTGAAAACCTCCCATGTGATCACTTCTCCAAAGAACTTCCAATCTCTACCGAACTTCCACCACCAATCGTCCGCCTCCTCGGCAAGCATGTGAGTTCCAAACCTCACCTTCTGCGCAGTAGTGCAGTCCATAACTCGGAATATTCTCTCTATCTCCTTCAACCATGCTAGAGCTCCATCGGGGTCATACCTCCCCTTGAAGGAAGGAGGATTCTCCCTTTGGAAGGTAGCTAACCTACGCGCCCACCTCCTCCTGCATTCTCTTTGGTTCCCACAAAGATTAGCCATCGCTTCTCCAAAGCAAAGAAACTATCGCAAAGATCATCTCTACCACTGACTGACCATCTCACCAACATATAAACAAACTAGGTTCAGAACGAGTCACAAGACTCGAGGAAACTCAAGACTCAACACTTGGTCGGACAGACCGAACTTTTGCTCTGATACCACTAATGTAACACCCCCTTAACTACCTCGGCTTATACTATAAAATTCACAAAAATCAGAGTTCACAACACAACACAAGGGAATGCCACATTTTAATTCAAATAAACCAACTCCTGCATCATACTCAAAAGAATACTAAAATACCAAGGTTTAACATAAATGTATCACCTCGGTTTAGTTACAAAACATAGCGGAATTTACATTGTTTGAAAACACCAATATAATACAATACAACTACTATAATCTACTCGGCCCCCAGTGTTACATACAGAGCAAAGACACCAAAACAGACCGAGCAAGGATGTACCTTCACTCCGGATTACCTGCACGTTGCCAACATAAGGACAACATAAGGCAGTAGGGTGAGTCTCTAAACACAAGTAATAGGGTAAGCAGTAAGCAATAAGGTAGAGGAAACAACATAAGAGCACCTCGGCTCAGCCAATCAACACACCACATTAGTCTAAAATCATGCTTCAGTTCACAATGAAACTACAAAGGAATGCCAAACTCATGAATGTATGCATGTATGCAACCCAACCACAGGGTATAATGCAATGAGGTACCTCCATCGTCGTTATTTATAGCCTCTCGGCTCATCGTCGTTATTTATAGCCTCTCGCCATCATCGCCGTATTTATAGCCTCTCGCTCATCGTCAAGTTATTTATAGCCTCTCGGCTTCATGCACATGATATATGAGACTTCATGACAATGCATCAATCACAACCATTCCACGCACCCATGAACTTACATCGTCGTTATTTATAGCCTCTCGCTCATCGTCGTTATTTATAGCCTCTACCATCATCGCTCGCTCAACTGACATCTATTCCACCTAGACATCACCACAAAGACTAAGGTCGACCTCCCATACCGATCTCATAGCTCTAAGGCTAACCACGCACTCCTTCCTGGTCACCTCGGCACTACCAACAGTGGACCAAAAGTGAAACCGAGGTCCACACATCACTTAGGGACCAAAACGTCACCTAAGGACTAAACTGTCTCTATCGCCCAGGCACTCTGGTATATTTGGCGCTAAACGCACCCCACACTGGCGCCTAACAGCTTGCTACGCAAAACTGGCGCAAAACGAGCACCTCGGCACACTACACCACGACAACACTAGATCTCGACTTACCTATAAGTCAGCACCTACACTTCGACATCTACACTTATTTCGACTACAAGTCAGCACCTACACTTCGACATCTACACTTATTTCGACTACAAGTCAGCACCTACACTTCGACATCTACACTTATTTCGACTACAAGTCAGCACCTACACTTCGACAACTACACTTATTTCGACTACAAGTCAGCACCTACACTTCGATTTACGCTTCCTTACCCTTCGCCAACTATACTTAGACACTTACGCTATTCCATACTCATCAACAGACCTCAAATCCTTGGACACTCTAAGCGTTGACTTCCACGTGACTTGACTTAGCTCACCTAGGCCACTTTACCTCGGTTTACATGTGTAACTAAGGCGTCTAAGCTCCAAAATCACTCTCACTCACACCCAGAGACACCACAAGATACTGATTCTCCAAGTAATCCCCTGGAACTAAGAGTTCTTCACGCTCATCTCTCTCCTAGTCTCTTACTGGACCAACATACCAACACACCTCTCCATACTCACCTCAGTACATCAAAACACAACAAAATCACACAACAAACAACATGAACAGCTCATGAAAACAAACAGAAGTTAACTCACACCCAACACTCATCATACATACACTATTACGAGTGAAAGAGAGCCCCCTTACCTTCAACAACTTGGACAATGTGCACTCCTTCCACCAAGACTTCACGATCAACCAAAATCACTCTCTTCCTTACTATTCCGAGCTCTTCACGTCTGATTCTCTCCTCCTTCTCTCTAGAAATGCTTCGCGTCCTTTCTCTCTCTAGTTACTATTCTCGTTGACTTAATTTCAGATATTTTGGTATCAATGCTTCCCTTCATGCGACACACTTCTTTAAAGCATTCCTTCATGGGCCTCTCATGGGCTTGGGCCTTCTTACTCAAACCTCTCCTACTTCTTAAACACCTCCTAATACAAAAACTCCAATTAATCACTTAAACTTAATTGAAACGTTGCAAACCTTAAATAACTCAATTAGCTAATTAATTGAACTATTTTGGGGCGTTACAAGAAACCTCAGCACACTCCAAGTAACTGAAGAAGGTGGATACGTGTCGCCAGGAAGACAGATGTCAAGCAAGTAGCCTGGTGCCGAGGTAACCGCAAGTAACCGACCTCAGAGAACAACTGCCGAGGAACAGAGGAGATTAGAAATAGGGTTCTAGACTAGAGAAAAAGGGAGGATATTTCTCAGACTAACTTTACTTTCTGCACTGGAGATCATCTCCATACTTGTAAGAACCGAGTTAATCCAAGAGAGATCTTTTTATCCGAGAACAGAATTCCATCCATATTTTGACTAATTGACTTCCTTTTGGCGAGTTTGGTACCAAGGCACCGCCACCAAGTTCCGGTCCCACTCACCACGGCGAGGACAACATGAAGATTTCCGGTCTGAGATCGATACATTGACATATGTACTGTCCGACATCAATTGCTAATCCAACCTCGGCCAAATGTTCTACATCCAGGTTCTATTTTTCATTTAATGACGCTAGGATGATAGACACAAAATCAATCACCGATATCACCTTTGTTATTACAATATTGGTTGCAAATATTTGTTGCATTACGCACCACTATGTTATTTATGACACTCTTTTGACACCGACAAAATGAGCATTGTACACGCCACGCTGATATTCATTATTTAGTCGGACACCGATTGCTCTAATAACCACAATTTTCTCTCGAGTTTGTGTTCTGGCTCTTTTTGACAGGAGCTAACAGGGACTGGGGGCAACCAAGATCGTGGTCACCACATACTTAATGAGGAGGTCGGGCTTCAGATTAACCCTGGCTCGGATTATTATCTCTTCAGCCAGGTTCTAGATCAACCTCGGCCTCATCTTATCTTCTTCAGTCGGGCTTCAGATCACCCCTACTCGAAGTTATCTTCACCAGCTCCGGATCAACCTCGGCCTCATCTTATCTTCTTCACCAAGCTTGAGATCACCCCCCCATCATGTTATCTTCTTCACCAGTTCCAGATCAACCTCGGCCTCATCTTATCTTCTTCAGCCGGGCTTCAGATCAGCCCCGGTTTCAGGTTATCTTCAGCCAGGTTCCAGATCAACCTCGGCCTCGTCTTATCTTCTTCAACCGTGCTTCAGATCAGCCCCGACTCAAAGTTATCTTCACCAGTTCCGATCAACCTCGGCCTCATTTTATCTTCTTTAGTCGGGCTTCAGATCGGCCCCG
Organism: Oxytropis ochrocephala; assembly: GCA_020916435.1. Classification (NCBI taxonomy): domain Eukaryota; kingdom Viridiplantae; phylum Streptophyta; class Magnoliopsida; order Fabales; family Fabaceae; genus Oxytropis; species Oxytropis ochrocephala. The sequence continues at coordinate 80,218,485 of CM037089.1, read as the reverse complement.
GCCTCAGGTTATCTCACTTATTGTTTCCTGCCGGGCTTCAAATCGGCCTCAGCCTCAGTCTCCCCTCTTCGATGAACTCTCACACCTATCCACTTTAAATTCACTGCTTAGAATGTTCCTGTCTTATAACATGCAGGACCCTCGGCGACGCTAGTTCCCGACCTATTGCAACGCCCCTCTCCCCTGACTCTGACACTGAGTTGGCCACTCGGCAGACGATGGGATGAGGCGAGGCCGTCAAAGAAAGCCCTTCGTGATTCCGAGCGCACACGCTCCACACGGGGCGCAGGCGAGGCCCACAGCGGCTCAGGTCCTCACCGACCCTAACGCCGCGCGCCGCCGGCCACTCTTGACTCGGGCCGAAATATCCGAGACGGGTGATCAAGCGCGAACGAACCACCGCGCGGTATGCCAGAGGCCGGGGAAAAAGTCCAAGGGCGACTTCGACCTGTGCTCACGAGCATCTTTGCTTCGCGGCCGCTTACCACTCTTGAATCGCCGAAAACCTCCAAGACAGTGGATCAAGGCGCGCGAACCGCCTCCCCTTTGGTTTGCTTTCACAATCACGCCAAAGGCCGGAGGAAGAAGCTCTCGCCGCTTTGCCCCTCTTGATTCCGAGCTTAAATGCTCAGTCAAGCTTTTTCAGATAATGGACCCACCACGGTCTCGTGGCGGATCCACAAATGATCCCTAACCGATCCACAAAGGATCCCGAAATCGGGGCCGAACGCCCAAACCTCACTCCAGGTACCTGTATTTCTCCCTCTCTTGTATTCCACTTTTATCTACTTGACACATGGAATCTCAAGCCGAGGCCGCCCTTGCCATGCTCGGCCGACCTCGACTTGGGGGGCTACTGTTCCGGTCTGGGCTCAAAAGCCCAACCCAGATTTTGGACCCAACTTGGTGGTCCAAACACGCCGAGAAACTCACATTATTGGCGATCCGTGCGCCATGCCTCATCAACGGCGGAGATCGCGCGACCTAGTTGAAGGGCCTAGATCTTTCCTCTTCATTGTGCACCAAAGAACTCCTTGCTCATCCAAGCGCCTATAAATAGGCCTCTACCCCAAGCAAAAGGGACACAATTCATTTCTCCAAGCTCTTCCTCATTTACTTCCTCTCTAACTCGAAAGGCGTGAGTCTCTTTTGCAGTACCACCGCCGCCTGCTTCTCAACCTCGGCTTGAAGACTCCTCCGACACACCAACCTCGGCTTGAAGGTTCACTCTCGGACGACCGGGTTCCACCGCGAGGTATCTTTCTCTCTCTCTCTCTAGTTCTGCACGAACAGATATGCATGTGTGTGTGTGTGTGTGTGTGTATATATATATATATATATATATATATATATATATATATATATATATATATATATATATAATTAACATCGTAAGGGTGGTATAGGATTAGGTTCATCGTAAGGGATTGTGAAGCTAAGATAAGAAAAGAAGTAAAAAAAATCTGACTTGTAGATTTATTTTTGGCGGCAACTTTGACCGCATGAAAGTTGTTTTGTCAAATAGACTATGTTCTTGGAGAATTAATTTGAATTATAATGGAGTATGTTTTTTATATACTAATTGAATTATTGTAAAATGGAGTATGTTATTGGAGAGTTAATTTGTTGTGAGAACATGTGTTTTCTTATTGGAGATTATTTGGACAATATATTTTAAGAATTTTTTTTTGTCAAGTTAATCTTTGTAAAATCATATTAGCAATTTGATTAGAGTAAAAATTTGAATAAATTCCAATTTATAAATTTAAAAATCAATGAAGTCTTTTACTAATTAAAAATATTGGGATTTTAAAATTTGTTAATGTGTTACTAAATAATATAGTTATGGAAAGAAATATAAAATACAAAATTGATATAAGATAATGTCATTTAGATATTTAGTTATATGAGTATTACTATAAGTATTAGCAAAAAACTTATTCTCACCAAAGAAGTATTATTATAAAACATAGAAATTTGTTCAATGAATAGGAAACATTATGTATCTTAGTTAAAGAATATGTAAGAGATAGGTCCCTCACTACCCAATAGTGATTGATCTAAAACCACACATTGGAACACTTAAATCGTATGCGTGAAAGTGAAATAAGTGAAATATAGGTACTAAAATCCCAAATAAACCGGACTAAAGAATACTCATTATATTTGTTTACCCTGTTTTTTGGTAAACACCGCTGGTTTGGAATTACTCCTTGACTTGCGGGATCAACCACTAAATCTCGAGACCCAGTTTGTATTGTATTGTCAAAAAGTAGTGTGTTCGAGCGTGAAAAGTAAAGAAGATAACTGGCAATCTCGCGCGAGACCGTCGAATTATCGAGGGAGATGTAGAAAAACAAAATAAAAGGAAGTGCAAGAAATGCAGTAAAAGAAAGTAAAAGAAAAACACGTAAAAGTGCAGGAAAGTAAAGAGAAAAGTCAATTAAAACACATTATTTGATGAAAATAAAAGGGGTGGTACGCAAGTTCATACATTCGCTCGTCGCTGCTCGTGTCTCACTAGTAGTGTGTTGGAGGGTTAGAGCGTAAGAAACTGAATATGAGAAAATGCGACCCGCTTTTCCATCAGAAAACTCTTATTTATACTACATACATCGTGAGGAAAATTCAAAACTAAGTAATCGCCAGGAATTTGAAAAAGGTAACCGCTAGGCCTGTCCTCAACTTCCAACTTCTCTGATTTGGGCGCAAACTCCTCTGTCGAACAGAGCCTTGGCTTTCTTCAAATCTTCTGAGTTATTTAGTCTTGTCGAATTCCCTTCTGAACTGCTTCCTAGAGTCGAACTCCACGCTTCTTCTCTTGGAATAGTGAGTCAAACCTCGTGACTACATTTATTGAGGCTCACGTCGAAAAGGTAGGCTAACAAATTGCCCCCCAAAAATTGTCGTTTTCGACTGAGTCTTGATGAAGAAGAAAATGACATTTTTGAGAACAACAGTGCCTCGTCGAAACTCGTGACGTCATCACTTCAGAGATTAGACGTGAAGGGACGTTTTTTCAAATGACGTGACTTAATGGCGCCATTAACTCGTGATTTGGTAGGCTACGCTTTGCGTTGGAACTCCCACTACTCAAGTATCATAATCGCTTTTTGCGTAAAAACCCAAAGGTTTTACACGCTTTCCCTCGCTTAGAGCGATTATAAATAGGCGTCGCCTTCGCTCATTTCTCTTTTTCCGTAAACTCTTTCATTTCTCTTTTCTCGCAAAAAAAAACCTAGCGAAACGAACCCTCGAGCGTCTACGCAACCGCCATTAAAGCTTCACCGAGCTTCAATTTTCGCTTTTAATGGCGCCTTCCTCCCACAAAAGATATCGGGTTCTCCCGCTGACCTTCTCCGCCAAAGCACCAAAGCTTTCGTGTATGAGCCTAATAGGAAAGTTCTTCAAACTACCGTTTGGGAGTCATCTGCTTTAATTCCTCGCTAATGAACCCAACTCTCATGCCTTCCTCGGCCTCTACCCATGTCTCTTCAAGACCTTGAGGAGGTTCAAGCCCACCCCCTCGGTTCTATGAGCAGTAGACCTGTGGCCTTTACTCGAGGACCCTATGTTATGGACTTTATGGAAAACCCACTGTGTCTTTCCTACTTCCCCTATCGGGAACAAGGCTTACCTCAATTGGCTCGACAAGATAGAATCAAGAAAGGGACTGCTTGAGAAGACAAGGCATCTTCGACTGATACAATTGTCTAGGTTTGGCCTGCAATACTTGAGTCTTGTGGTTATCGCGGCATTGCACTTCCGGGAGCTTTCTACAAACAACTTGCACTTAAAATGTGGCCCATTAACCCCACTCTAACTTCCAAACTTTTCAAGTGACTTTATCGCTGCTTACTTGGTTTTTTGGTCAGGGTTCTGTAGCGTGTGTTAGTTAGTGTATATATAATCGCAATACATATTGATAATTATTTTAACTTGGTTTGATGTCTTCTATTGTGTGACTAGTTTTTACCATATAGGTCCAATAAATACCCAAAATTTAGCCATTTAACCTTGATCTTTGACCCCAATATAGCTCCTCCTTCCACTAAATATTATGATGAGGGTTGTTTAGAATAAGTTGTAACTCCTTTCCCGTAAGCTCAATCTCTTTTGAGCAATATTGAAAGTCCTCTTGTGCCATTTTACCATGTCACCAAGACATTTTAACCCTTGCACTATAATGACCAAGAAGAGCTACCTTCGTAAATAGAATTCCAATTATTAGAGAGAAGAGCATTAAAATCGTAATGATCTTGCCAAAAACATCAAATTTAAATCTTTTCCACTAGTATCAATGGGAGTAGGACAAAGAATAATATGGCTATGATCGTAACTAATCATAGGAAGAGCCACAACAAAGAGTAGCATGAGGGAACAAAAATCTCCACTCAACATTCACAAGAACCCTATCAATCTTTTCCTTGGTGACTATACCATCCCTAGGTAAACTTGCACCCCTTAATCTCCATATCCATTAAAGCGTAATTATTTAAAACCGCCTAAATAATTGCAACATTCTATTTTCCAATCGGATTAACACCATCTTTCTCACATTGAGAATACATTTCGCTCAAATCACCCATGCATAGCCAAGGAATAGAAGAGGAAGAGGGTAATTTTAAAACTTTACTCCATAGATGTTGTCTTAAGTCAAAAGTAGGATTACCATATATAAAAGAAGTTTCAAACAACTTCGAGATCTCTGCTTGAAAATAATCAGTATGAATATCGCTTTTACAACTATCTAGAACTTGAATTTGGTAGAAGTCATTCCAAAAAGAGCTAAACCGCCAGATTGGCCATTAGCTTCCACACAAAAGCAATGGTGGAATCTCGCCTCCTTCTCGGTTTCTCAATACGTTTTTTTTGCCCTTGTTTCCATTAGAAACAAAAGTGACGGCTTATATCTTTGCAAGAGAGCTCTAAATTCTCTATTAGTCGAGGACGCCGCCAAACCTCGATAATTCCAACCGATAGCATTCATTGGAACATTGGGGGCATAGAAAGACCCGCCTCCTCGCCAATTCAAATGAGCATCCATAAACATTTGGCCATCAATAATTGCAATAACTCTTTCTCTTTTAGCCCCTTCCTCAGATCAGAATAAAAGCTTCACCACTAGAAATTAGCAAATTTCTATTTTCCTACTTCTTTTAATGTTTAGTCCTCGAGCTAATTTATAACTAAGAGCATCTTCTACTTGTGCAGTATATTGTTATCACTTGTCTGTAATGTACCTTCATCATTAGGAGGGAATTCTACAAAATATGGACGAGAAGATTGAGAAGGCAAACTTGAAGTCATTTCCAACAAACTTATGGATAATTCTAGGCTCGTGAGGACAATATTTGTGGACCAAGTTAATATCCGGTGAGGAAGTTTGTATTAAACCTCCAACTCTATTATCAAGTATAAAATTAGAATCACTCTCACCCCTATCATTAGAGTCACGATCGGATTCATTATCGTGATGAGATTGGGAGGAATGATTTGTTTGAGATTGGCTTCCTCATAATAATTTTCACCAAAAGGAAACCTATGAAAAGATCTAGGTTTAGAAGCAATCAGAAGGCACCATATTTTGAAATCCTCTTATCAAAAGCAAATCATCACCCTAGGAAATTTACAATGTTTCAACTCATGGCCAAAACACCCACATCCATAACAAATACCTTGGAGCCTTTCATATTTAAAACCAATCCAAACCTTTTCCTGCTCGTGATCTTTGCATCCAAAGAACTGCACTATAAAGCTTTCTTCACATTTATCAAAACTCTAGCCCTTAGAAAATGAGTAGAAGCGCATCCCGATTTGAAGTTATCATCAACCTCAATAATACTCCCTACTTTCTCCAACAGATATAAATATTTGATGGGTTAACTTCATGCTTTGATAGCCATGAATTTGGATCCAAAAAGGAACCAAATCAAAATTTATATCATTAAAAGCTATACCTTCATCCCATCGTTGCAAGTCGATGAGTTGATTCATTACAAACCAATGACCACTAGCAAGAACTTCTTCAAATATGCGTTGTCAATTGATGGAAAGGTAAAGAGATATTTGTTGTCCTCCATGTCCGTAATTTTTTGGTCATTGTATTGTTCCTGTGTTTTGAACATGATAGATCTTGTAACTTTTTGTTTAGAACTTTGTAAGAGATGATCCGAGCTACAATGTTTTCTAAGAGCACACTCAATATTACTCTTTGTCGCCAGAGCTACTTCACCAAAGATCGGTTCCTTTTCATCTTCGTGAAGATTCATTTGAGAATCTTGAGCCATAGAAACAAACAATTACGAAGATTGCCTATGGAAAAATAAGACAGAAAAAAAACTATTGCTCTTTTGCTCTTTCTTTGCACTTTTGCTCTTTCTATTTTTTTTCCCCTAATTTCTCTATCAAAATACAATAGACTAAACATTTGGAAGAGATAAAACATGAATAGAGGACAATATGAAAACTAATAACTGAAACAAAGCATCAATTTAGGTGTTAAAAGCTCCATCAAAGCTTCCAACAATAAACAGCAAAGGAACAACCCAATAGGATATTGTTGAGAACAAGCAAAAAGAATAAACCAATCCAACAGTAATAACAAGCACCGTGCTTTCGTCCCACTCAACTTGAGACAACACATCAAACCAAAGGACAAACTAGTGATTAAACCAACGGTTATTAACTAGTCTACCAAATAAACCTTGAAAGATACCAAACCCTAGCAGAGATAAAAGAGACCCTAAAAACGTGATTTGCTTTGGATTGTTGTTTTTGTCCAGCGTCCGCTTCTTAAAGTTGACCAGCTCAAAGAACTCAAATTCATTAATTCTACCTTGCAATATTGCATTTTAATTCTTGTTAATTAGTTATTTTTAGTTTCTATAAACATCAAATTACTTGACAATAAATAATTTTAAGTAGTTTGGTACTTGTTAATTAGTCCTCAGGATACGATAATCTTTTATACTATCATGATAGAGTACACTTACTCTAAGTGTGCCTTTTGACGCAACATAAGGTCAAAGGAGTAAATTCAACTTTTGGTTGAAGCTCGAGAGACAATGGAACTTCTAGACATGAATTTAGTTAGAGCAAAGGGGTTTCATTATTAGGTATGCAAAATTTGAGCAGTAAGGAAATACCATTTTTTGTGATTTAAACAGAGCAATCTATAATGTCAAGATCATCATCTATTGCTTGTTGATAAGCAAGAGCTGTGCTATCTGGATAAAACCACTTGCTCCATTATTGCTTATAATCAAAGTTGGTCCTTCAAATGCATTAAAAAGTTAGTTTAAAAATTGGTTTTCTAATTGTAACAACTTTCATAGTTGGTTGGTTAGTTGGATTTTTATATATACTTTCTCTAGAACGTACTTCTATATATTTTTAACACCTCATCCTATTGTACAAAGTTTTTACTTCACAATCATTTGAATGATATTCATATTCAATTCAAAGATAGAGTTTGTAACTCCTAATAAAAGGTAAATGTAAGAGGTTCTTAAGTTGGGTCATGGATCATATGCACAAGTTACAAACTTGTGCATAGCACACAAGTGACACGCGCTGTCGCTGATATTTTTTTACCTGCAATGAGTGGTTAAAATTTAGAGGGAAACCTTCGCAGCAAGTCATCGCCTTTTATATCGATAATTTCATAAGTGGGTCTGGTTTACTTTTTAAAAATTTAAAATTTAGGTACATTGTAAACAGTGAGTTACAAATTGTAACTTTTCTTTACTCTAGTTAATTTTCTGTTTTAATTTTGACTGTGGTTAAAGATGGTGACCTTCCCGCTATAATTAATGCATGACCAAACTTTAATTTAGTCTTCCAATCATTCAACTTTTTTGTGCTTTATGCTTTTCCTGAATTTAAATTCTTGCATGACCAAACAATGGTTAATTTAGAAAAAAGAATATCAATCGCGAATGACCAAACGGATTAATAGCTTTAGTAAAGGGATTGATAATTAAGTAAATAAGGGAATTCAAGTAGGAATTAGACATAAGGGAATTGAAGCTTGCAAGTGAAATCGCGACCCTAGGCCTCTCTCCATTGATTTAATAATGCATTTTAATTCTTGTTAATTAGTTCTTTTTATTTTAGTTTCTATAAACATCAAATTACTTGATCGTCTAAATTAAACAATAAATAATTTTAAGTAGTTTGGTACATGTTAATTAATCCCTGTGGATACGATAATCTTTTATACTACTTCTGCAATAGATTATATCTGCAATTAGACATAAGAAATGAATGTTGTAGAACCTACTTTGCATGACAGTTCATTTGACATTAAATTTGCCATCTTGATCCAAGGGAAGACTTCAGCGATTAGAGACTGAAGCCTACGGGAGATCTCAAACAAGTTCAAATCGGCACTACTCCTGAGCAAGTCACAAACATCTGTGCCAATCTTCCAATAGACGAAGAGCACACTATGATTGATTTGCTTAGACGAAACGTTGATTTGTTCGCATGTACACCAGCATATATGCCTGCCATTGATCCATCATTTATTTGTCACAAGCTATCACTGGGTCCCTCAGCCAAACCAATTTGCCAACGAAAAAGGAAACTTGGTCCAGAACGCAAGCACGCTGTGGCAGAGGCCACACAAAAGCTACTTGAGGCCGACTTTATTAACGAAATACAATACCCAACATGGTTGTTAAATGTGGTGCTGGTAAAGAAGTTAAGTGGTAAATGGCGTATGTATACGGATGCTTGCCCTAAAGATCTGTATCCTTTTCTGAGCATCGATGCTTTGATTGATAAAGCCTCCGATATCACATGCTCGGGCCATGGATGCATATTTAGGGTACAATCAAATCAAAATGGACCCAGACGATGCCGACAAGACTGCGTTCATGACGAACACTAGTAATTACCATTACACAGTGATGCCCTTTGGCCTGAAAAATGCATGAGCGACATACCAACGCCTAATGGATAGAGTTTTCCAAGGGCAGATCGGCGGAAACTTGGAAGTCTACATCGACGAGATGGTGGTCAAAACCGAGGAGGGTAAAGGACATGTCAAGACTCGCGTAACCCTTAACCTCCATCAGAAACACGAAATGCGCCCAACCTTGCAAAGTGATCTTTTGCAGTTCAAGCCGGCAAATTCCTTCGATTCGTGCTAACAAACCGAGGAATTGAAGCAAACCCGGACAAGTGCAGAGCTATTATTGAGATGCCAAGCTCTACAAGTCCCAAAGAAGTCCAACAACTCACTAGGCGCTTGGCAGCTTTGTCACGCTTTCTATCTTATGCAGGTGAAGGAAATATCTTTGAAGATAATTCACTTCCTCACAAAAATAAAATAAACACGCTACTTACCGGCTTCTGCCAACCTCCATTTTTTCCTATGTCTTTCGTATTTTTGCAGGTGATAAAGCTTTCCACTTCTTCGCTTCACTAAGAAAGGGAAGTTGCTTTGAATGGACTCCTGAATGCCAAGAAGCTTTCCAAACAGTCAAGCAGTTTCTCTCATCTCTTCCCATCTTAGTTAAACCTAAATTGAGGGAGCCATTGCTGCTATACCTAGCAGTCACAGAAAGGGCCATGAGCTCAGTGCTTGTTCGTGAAGAAGGTAGGGAGCAAAGACCAGTATATTTCTGCAGCAAAGTCTTCAAAAAAGCAGAAGTCCGATACCAAAAGATTGAAAAGTTGGCTTTGGCACTCATCACCTGGACCAGACGTCTCTGTCCCTACTTTCAAAGCCACAAAATCATCGTTAAAACTGATCATCCAATCAAGCAGGTTTTACGAAAGCCAGATTTGGTAGGACTCATGGTGGCATGGTCCATTGAATTTTCTGAGTATGACATCTCATTCCATCCTAGAGAAGGTATCAAAGCACAAGTACTGGATGATTTTGCGTTGAATTAGCCCCAGACACATCGGAACCCGAGCTCATTGCTTGGACATTATCAGTTGATGGAGCATCCAATATCAAAGGCAGTGGAGCAGTTATAAGTCTGGAAAGTCCAGATGGTCTCTTAATGGAACAATCCTTAAGGTTTTACTTCAGAACCAACAACAATCAAGCAGAGTATGAAGCTCTCACTGCCGGAATTAAACTTGCTAAAGAAGTTGGCGTACACAACTTGAGGTGAAAACTGACTCTCAACTTGTAACTAGTCAATTTTCAGGAGAATTCCAAACCAGAGACCTTCAGCTAAGCAAATACCTCAATAGGTCAAATCACTGTCTGCGGAATTTCCCACTTTTGAGCTCCTCTATGTTCCAAGAGAGCAAAACATTTGTGTTGACATCTTGTCAAATTAGCAAGCACTAAAAAACTGGGAAACAATCATACAGTGATACAAGAAACACTTCCTAGCCCGAGCATTGAAGCCAAAGAAGTAAACACTTCAATCAGTCACTTCCCATTGGCCTTTTTACAAATGGGGAGCTGACATCTTGAGTCCTTTTTCCACAGGCCCAGGCCAAGTTAAGTTCTTACTCGTTATAGTGGAGTATTTCACCAAGTGGATAGAAGCAAAGACTGCGTGAAAAAAATTTCTATCGAAAAAATATAATTTGCGTGTTTGGCATGCCAATAGAGATTGTCTCGTATAATGGGACACAGTTCGCCAATTTATTGAATAAATATAAACATAAAAAAAATCTTCACATATAAGTGGTTTCTTCCTTCACTCCTCTCGAACGCATCATGCAAACAGGTTCACCATTTCTACAACACTCAGTAATTAAATCTTCTTCGTTTCCCGTCGAAGACAATTTATTTTGCTCGAAAATTCATTAAGTCCTCAGGGGTCAGCATCTTGGTAGAAAAACGGCCAGCTTCAAAGTTGGGAACGGTCTCAATGTTCTGCTCGGAAGCAATGAATTGTCTGACCCAACTAGAAGAAGTAGAGGGAAGAGCCACGGTAGACTTGAAGAAAATCCGGTCCTCGGGAAAATGAAAGGAGCCGAGTTAACATCTTCATCCTCTGAAGAATTAGAGTCTGAAGATCTAATATCAAAAGGGTTAGAGATCTCGGAAATGTGGGACTTGAGGCGGCTCCATTTCTCCTTTTTTTTCCCGAAGGCCCCTGGGTTTCATCTAAAATTACTTGAAACGCTGAGGGACTCTCATCTACTTCCCATATCTCTACCATCCTAAGAAACTAACGAAGAGGAAATGTAAAAAGAAGAGGAGAAAAATACCTTCAAGTGTTGAGCAGACAAGATACCCACACAAGGAGGTGGACGCCAATGCTAGGGAAACTCCGCGAATAGGAAGAGAAGATAGAAAAAAAAGGAAATGATGGACGCCTCCACAATGGCGTTTTCCTTTTAAAGACAACATTCAAAGCTCCACAAGCGCACTCGCTCAACGAAGCGTGGGGTAGATGGAGAGGCATGGAACCTTTCAAATCACCAAATCATTTCAGCACTTTGATGGGACATGAACGCTGTCAAAACACACATTCTAAGGTAGACAAAGAGGCACTCAGTCGTGTCTCCTCAACACGTACTCCAGCAAAATAGACATTAATGGCGAAGTAATTATGTGGGAAAAGAAAAAGGAAAAGGAAGCTAAAGCGACGATAGCCGTCCTTTGAGCCACCTATCTCAACTCCAAGCATCACATTGAAAGCTCTTCGCTGAACCACAGTCGTCTCGAGCTTGAGGGGTTGTGGACCGGGCTAGATAACTTGAACACGACTTCGTGGAGGCCCATCCGATCTCAAGGACACGTCACCAAGACCGTTGTCCACTACATGGTCAGCGTGATGACACGCAACACAGACAAGGGACACGGGAAGACCATGAGTCGGCCATCGAACTAGTCGTTAGAGAATCGACCTCTAAAGACCGGTAACCAGAAAGAACAGTTAGGAGACCCTGGGGCTACATAGAGGACAACTCGACATATGAACAAGGCATCGGATAACACAAAAACAACACATTGACTCCTGTATGAACATTGATCTCATTTGTAATCGATTGATTCATTAATATATTCATCTCTTATCCGAGAACAGAACGAATTCGGTGTGTGTTCGTGTGTTACAGGTTGATCGAGCTTCAGAGAGTCTCGGTGTTTCGTGATTTTCATTACGATAGGTGAGTTTTACTCACGTTTAGGGTTTTTTATTTCTGAATGTGCTTGTTTTAATATGATGTTTGCTGAAAATTAGAAAAATTGTTGATAAGATTTCACTATTGGAAAGTTTCTAGATATGAGTTCAATGTTTCGGTTGTTTTGTGAGTTCTGATAATCACACAATTCTGTTTCCTATATTTTTTAAAACTAGACTTAAATCTCTTTAAGTTGGCACTGATTTCATCAAAATTGGAGTTGTCTAACTCAAATTATAAGTTTCACAAGATAGGGTAGTATTTTGGGAGCATTCTGGACATTGGTGCTGCATTTTTGAAACTAGGAACGTTCTGTTAGTCCAAAAATTATGGGTCTTATTTTGTTATAAACTAGACTTAATTTTTGTCATTTTGGCACTAGTTTGGTAAAATTTGGAATCACAGAAATGAGTTATGAGTATCCCAAGTTGGGTCAAAATTCTGAAGTTAAATTGGGTATAGGTTCAGTGTTTTGGGTATTCTGCTCTCAATTGAAGTCACTAAGAAATGTTATAGCGCAAATTTTACATTAAAAACACTACTTTGCATCGGTGGTTTGAACACCCGATACCAAATGTAAACACGATGGCAATTTTACAGTTTTTACGCCTGTATGTCCAACACATTTAGCATCAGGTGTTAAAACACCCGATGCTAAAAGTCCCATTTTATTTTAGTCCCAAATTTTCCATCCAAACACTCGCGTTCCAACTCTCGGTAACTCTCTCACTCGCTGAACACGCTCTCGCTCTCTCACTCGCTGAACCTTCATCTTCCTTGCCGTTGCCGTAAGATTCCAAATGCTCTATCCTGGACTCTGGTAAGATTTTTGGGTTCTTCAATCTCTTCTTCGATTTCACCATTTCAATTTCTTCTTCGTTTTTCAATCTCTTCATAGATTTTGTAAGATGCTATGTTTAGGGTATCAAATCCTGGTATGAGAGCACTATTTCTCCATAGCAAGTGTTATGTGAACCACATTCGCAACCACCATTTCCATCTTCCATCTCGTTTGTCAAAGAAACCCTAGATAAAACGTTGCTATGAGAGCACTGATTCGAACATTCCAGCAAGAAATCGAGAGCACCAGCAAAGAAACCGTGAGTTACTTCAGTTCAGTTCAGTGATGTATAGTACATTTTAGACTCTTCCCATCTATCATTTTTCTGTTTGATACATAAATTGTAATGAATATGGGTCCGTGAGACATTGTTGATCAATATTTCCGTATTTTCGGTTGTCTCTCTCCCCTGATATCTCATAGAATTTTCTGTTCATGACCTCTATTTCGTTCATTGCTCATTATTCTAAGGGAACTTCTATTCTGATATCAGTCCTGTTCTGTTTTTCCCCTCTCCTAAAGGCTAAAGCTCCAGATTCTTGTGATATTTACCCTTTTAGCTCCCTCTCTCCCTACCCTCAAAGAGCTGTTATAAGATTTTAAAACCACACCCTTCGACATGTTTCAACTGGAAAGAGTTTCTCTTAAACTTTTTTGTTAAAGTACCGATCTCACTATGTTTTCTGTTGTTACTTATTTGTATGCATTACTAAATAGCTATTAATAGAATGCTCTCTTAATGTTAGAAATTATATAAGTCTTTTGCTTATTTTGTCTAGGAAGATGGAGATCCACAGATAGATGAGGAGGCTAGTGAGCATGAGATTCAAGAAAAGGAACAAAAATCTTCTAAGAAAGTTATAACCACTGCTATGTTTGAACAAAAATCTAATGCAACTGCATAGTAAGTGCAATATCAAAATCTATGACTCAGACAAGTAATGATATCATGTGGTAGAAATTTATATTAATCCCCCCTTGCAAGTGTAATTTTATTTCTTAAGCACAAATTTAGATTTCTAGAACTTTTCCTTGACGCACTAGATTTCTAAAATTTGATCATGTAACCTTTATTGTTTGATAGGTTTGAAAGGGCATTCTTTTTGGGTTCATTCAGTAAGTATTCTTATAACTGCATATTGGTTTTCCCCATTCTTTTCAATTTAAAAGTTTTTATTAAGTTTACCAATATTCTGTCTTTTGCAATGCACCTTCATTTTAGCACATGTTTGGGTTGCAAAATATAAAACTAGATTTCAGTTTTAAGTTTCATTTATGCTCACATGGCATTCAACTTACTTAAGTAATAATTTTGGGTTCCTGCAACTACTTAGCAATGATGGATGTGATATGAATAGTACTCATACGGCTTCAAATCCTCCAATCAAGCTAAGTCATTCGGGGAGTTGATGAATTTGTATCAACTGAGTTATTGTGCAACATTTTTTGAAGATTACTTATAATTTTTTGAATTTGTTTTAATATTTCTCCCATTTGTACATACATTTGTGACTTAATTTTATTTGCATTACAAAATTTGGGAAGGGAAATTTCTAAGTTAAAATGGTGCAGTATTAATTGGTTTTTTTTTTCCAACTTTCTAATATTTCTTCCTGGTGGCTTCTTATTCTTTTTTCTCCAACTTATCATGCTAAACTCATTCTTTGGTGCAAAGGTGACTCCACAATGCCGAGCTTAGACATGTCAGTATAGCTAGAAGCGTATGAATAGTTGCTTTTTCATTACTCTGACCAGAACAGACAGAACTATGTGAGAAAGAAGTTAGGTAAGGCCTCAATAATATATTCAACTTGATTCTATTTTGTATTACTGTGAAGGCTCTTTTCCGGAACATTGAGTAGGGCCCGGTTTTGGAGTGCAATGACTCTAATTGTTTCACACTTTTTCTTCTTCTCAGGATTAAATGTTCAATAAGTGTTCATCAGCAACTCATGCATCCTTGGAGGTATTGGTTTGCTATCTGAGTTGGAGTATTTGTCCTTGGAGGGTGAGATAACTTACTTACATCTCACAAGAGTTTCCAAATTAAAGTACCTATACTTATCATACGCATAACTCAGTGTCTCTAAGTATTTGGGCGTTCTTTGTTTGTTTGTTTCTTAATTTTATGTTTATCAATGTTGCAGCCAACATTGGCAACTAGTTGTCCTACTCCCAAGCAAAATACCGTGGTCCGGATGTGTTCTTTATGTCGCCAACCAAGCAAAGGAATCAAAGAAATGTTTAGCAAGTAAGTTTTTAATTGATTATCATTGTTTAGATTGTAACTTCGGGTTGAAAGTCTAAAATAACTTTATTAATTTTTAAAATAATAACCCATGCTATTTAGCTATTCCCTTGCACGCTCCTTAATCCCCTCGCACGAGATTCAGTTTCGCTTCTCCGGGCTCATTTTCCAGTTCCCTCGCTCACGCCCAGGCTCTATGATGCGCTCTCTTCCTTCGCTCATGGCCTCGTTCTCTAGGTTCGCTTTCTTTCTCTTTCTCTCCCATGGCTTCCTCTTCTCATTGTGAAGGTGAACCCTAATTTATCTTCCATG
This sequence comes from Oxytropis ochrocephala, assembly GCA_020916435.1. Classification (NCBI taxonomy): domain Eukaryota; kingdom Viridiplantae; phylum Streptophyta; class Magnoliopsida; order Fabales; family Fabaceae; genus Oxytropis; species Oxytropis ochrocephala. The sequence continues at coordinate 80,202,976 of CM037089.1, read as the reverse complement.
ATTTTGCTTTATTTTTCGTTTTCTTTTTGTGTAAAATCTTATGGAGATTCGGAACCCTAATCTCAGTGTGCACGGATTGCATCACTGGCTCCTGGGGAACCTCAGGTACGTTGTTGTTTTGATTTGATTTGTAGTTATTGGATTTTCTGTTTAGTTACAATTAATTGTTCAATTTGTATGATGCTGGGTTTAATTTTTGACCTAGTGTGGGTAGGGATCTTGAAATTTCTGTAACTAATGTGTTAGTATGTTTTATGGTTGATTGTTAGGTGCAAATTGGGTCACATGTATTCGCTTATGATTATTTTTATGAAAGTACGGGATCGCCATCGACAAATATTTGTGATGATTATGTGGATCCACTTGTTGATGCGCTGTTTCATGGCTACAATGCAACCGTTCTTGCTTATGGCCAGGTCTGTTTTTTCTGATTTAATTCACTGGTTTTGAATTTTGAAGTGTTTCTCATTATTTTTGGTCTATATTTGAATTTTGACTTTGATTTTTCTCATTATGTTTGGTCTATAGTTGAACTTTTTGTTATTTTTTGTTCTCAGACGGGATCTGGGAAGACTTATACAATGGGTACTAGTTATAGTGGAGAGGAAAGTGTTGGAGGAATTATACCTAAGGTAATAGAAACCATATTCAAGAAGGTTCAGGGTTTGAGATTCGAGTATCTTTTATTGAGGTATAGAGTACTTTTTAGTTTGCTGTTTAGTGAATTTCTGTCATTGGGGCCAGGCTTTTTGAAACAAATTCTATTATAAAATTACAGATATTCAAGGAGGAGGTATTTGATTTACTCGATCCCAATGCATCTAGAGGAGACATGGTTTCTAATGCAAAGCCAGCTGCACTTGCTAGAGTTCCCATACAAATTAGAGAAATTGTAAATTAGAATAACTCTGGCTGGTGTGGTTGAGGCTGAAGTCAAGACAAAACAGGAGATGTCATCTTATCTCTCCCGTGGTTTTTTGCCACATGCCACTGGGAGTACAAATATGAACAAGGAATCAAGATAAATTGTTGGGGACCAGTTTGCGGTATTAGTTTGAGTTGATATTAGTATATTTAATACATACTAAAACTTATTGTATGATGGCTTGACTTTGTGGTTCTTGTCCTATGTGTAGTCTATCACATGCTATATTCACAATCACGATGGAGGAAAAGAATGGTGATGACGTATTATGTGCCAAACTTCATTTAGTCGACCTTGCTGGTTCTGAACGTGCAAAAAGAACCGGTGTTGATGGCATCCGTTTAAAAGAAGGTATATAATTAATGATACAATATATTTATCTAGTTAGGGATATAAAAATTTAATCTGATTGTTTGTGATACAATATATTTATCTAGTTAGGGATATAAAAATTTAATCCAATTGTTTGTGATACAATATATTTATCTAGTTAGGGATATAATTAGTTATATTTTTTTGATTTTGTTCTAAAGTTTATCATATTTGTTGCAATAGAATTTTGAAAATTGAGTCCATGTATTGCCTCTATGCTTGTGAATTATATGAATGCTTTTTGTTTTGCCTTTTTTCTCAAGCATTTGGTTTTTCATGTTTAAAAAGGCATTCATATCAACAAGGAGTTATTGGCTCTTGGGAATGTAATAAGTGCATTGGGAGACGAAATAAAGCGAAAAGAAGGTGGCCATGTGCCATACCGAGATAGAAAATTAACACGCCTATTGCAGGTTTGCATTATATTTGTTTAAGAAATAATTTTTACTATTTATCTTCAACACTTCTCAGTATTTCCTCTCATATATAATGACTTTATTCTAGTTGGTGAACTCTGAACATAATGTTTTTTACACTCATTTATCGTCATCACTCAGGATCTATCAGTCATATTTTTTTGGGGAACGGGAGTGTGCCTTCTTGTTTGACATATTTAACTTTTCAACTATGCGTGTCATGTGGGATTTATGTGGCAACTTTCAACTTGAAACTTGAAAGACAATATTAATGTAAAATGTGATAATGAGGTTTTAATTGATTTGCTTACTTTTGAAATATCAATGTCATGGATTTATAAGTTATCTTGACATTAAATCGGTTAATGAAAACATAGGATTCTCTTGGAGGAAACAACAAAACAGTGATGATAGGTACACTCTACATGCCTAATAAATGAGGCTAGTCTCTTGAATTTTTATACTTTTAAATATCAAGCTTCTCATTTAATCTGTCTAAAATACTGCAGCATGTGTTAGTCCTGCCGACACCAATGCTGAAGAGACGTTGAACACCTTAAAGTATGCAAATTGTGCTCAGAATATTCAAAACAAACCAGTCGTAAGTGTTTTATAATAAGTGTTTTTTTATAATTTCTTTGTAATTTATGCTTGCCTTTTGTGAAGTTGTTTTTGTTTCTTATAATTGATAATGGTTAATTAATGAGCCAAATAAATATTATTATTTTAGATTAATTGTGACCCAATGGGAGCTCAGCTACAGAGAATGCGAAGTCAGATTGAGCAGTTGCAGTCTGAGCTTCTATTTTTCCGAGGTGACACAGGGTGTCCATATGAAGAACTTCAGGTACATCATTATTTTAGGAAGAATTTGCAGGTGATCTGTTAGAATCTTGCACCGTAGAGGGGTGGAGGAATCTGAACTGAGGAATTTTTATTGATATTAAGGAAGAAGAGAGTTACCCAAGTGCTAACCTAAGCACCTCAACTAATCATCTAGATTAGTACCAATTCTAAGAATGAACAAGATGATCCTACTCTAGTCATACCCCCCCCTTTATATACTAGGGAGCAAGGGTAGAGCACAAGATAAGATAACTACTTGTTAACTAACTAATTCCTAACAGCTAGAACTAACTAACTAACAAACCAAAGATAGCCTACTGACAGTTACTGCAGAATATCATACAGCACAATTAAAACATAGGATATGTATTATCTACTTTCAAGGGTCTAACAATGCCTCCCCTCTCAATTACAACCTTGTCCTCAAGGTTGAAGTGGGGAAATTGATTGGTTAGGGCGCCTCTGTCTTCCCATGTTGCTTCCTCTGCAGAGTCACAAAATGACTTACTGGTAAGCAGCAAACATTTCAGCTCAGCACTGCCTTTGTCAGTCTTGAAATCAGTCTCACTGATACTGGTGCTATCAGCACTCTCCTTCTCATCCATTTTATCAATGTCAATGATACTAGTGGGTTCATGAGCTGCCCCAATAGGGATGGCATCATTTTCATGTTCATACTTTAGCATCATAATATCATTAGCTGAAGAATTTTGGTTCTGCTCACACCTCTCGAGGTTAGGATCACCACGAATCATGATAGGGCCCTGGGGAGAATTGAATTGCATAGTGAGAGCCTTCCAATTGGTTTGTACTTCACCCAAGGTGGTCAACCAAGAGACACCGAGGACCATATCTACACCCCCTAAGTCAAAAACCAGAGCATCCACTGTGAACTTGTAATAACCGATGGCAAGAGGGACTCCTCTCGCATTTGCCCTGTGTGTCGCAAGATGTTACCATCGCCTAACCTCACATTGTACACTTTGTGGCATCCATAAACAGCCCAAGTTTGTATACCAAATCCTTGAGATGAGATCGGGAGTAGCTCCACCACCAATTAAAATGACAATTATTATGCCGCTGATTATTGCTATTACCTTCATAGTTCCAGTCGATCAAGATCTTTGGAGGTAAATCGAGAGAGAGAGATGGAGTTGAATTCTTCTTCACCGTTATCCGAGTCCCCTCCATCACAATGATCTCTCCATCGCCGCTGATGTCTTCATTATCCCCGTAATCATGACACGCAGATTACCTTCTGCAACGATGGCTCCGGCTAAACGGAGCGCCACATGTGAAGCAAAGCTTTTCCTTCCAACGACGGGTTTGTTCGGCTTTTGAGAGAAATCGAATGCCAGGCTTGTTCTCGCGTAGTCGATGATGGTGATTCGCCGTGTTGGTCGCCTTTGCGTATAAGCACTGGTGAGTTTGATTTCAATCGGGCGGAGAATCGTGAGAATTAACGCGTGACCCTTACAGTTGTCTTCGCGCGACCCGCTTGTTGTAACGATACCCGACCCACGAAAACGATTATCACGATACTTGCCGGAGGAAGGAGCGGCGTCGCGAGGGTCACGTTGAGTCTCTTCTACGTGCCGAGCGAGCGAGAGAGCATGGACCACTTTCTTGGGGCTGAGGAGACGAACCATGTCGCGAATGGGTTTTCTCAACCCGTTGAGGAAATACCCGAGCATGATATGCTCCGGTGTGCCCTTCGCCTGAGCCAAAAGCAATTCAAAGTCACGAATGTAATCGTTCACGGTGCTGCGTTGTCATATTGCCGAGAGACGCTCATGGACCGAGCCCAAAGCGCAATCCCCAAACCTCTGCATAATTGCTTCGGTGAAGATTTCCCAGGAAGGATCTTGTGCATCATCCTTCCAATATTGAAACCAGTGAATTGCGTCTCCTTCCATGCATATCAAGGCCAATTTCATCTTCTCCGCGTCGCTTGTAATTCCCTGCAACTCAAAGAACTTGCCTGCGCGAGTTAACCACGCCATCGGGTCGTCGCCTTCAAATGTAGGTAGCTCAACCTTTTTTGTCCACGCTTTGGTAATTTCAGGTGGGGTTTTTCCGGTGATGTCAACGATGACCGGAGGATTGGTGACATCATTCTTGGGTGGATCTTGATCAATTTGGGTGGGTCTTTGCCACTGCGTGCGCGCATTCCTCTCGTGAGCGGATGTTCGTGAGATTTCTGCATCGCGAGCAAGGTTTGCATCACGCCTTGAAACTGTGAGTCCATTTTCTGTTTAATCTCAGTGTTTTCAGCGCCCAGTGACTGCAGCTTCGCGCGTTGAGATCAGTACTCAAATCGTCAATCTTCATGTTGAGGGTAGCTTCAACCTCAAGAAGACGTTCTTCAACCTTCTTCTCTAACTGTGCAACGTCTGCCTTAGTCATGGCTCGATGGAGGTCGGACCAATTGTTAGAATCTTGCGACCGTAGAGGGGTGGAGGAATCTGAACTGAGGAATTTTTATTGATATTAAGGAAGAAGAGAGTTACACAAGTGCTAACCTAAGCACCTCAACTAATCATCTAGATTAGTACCAATTCTAAGAATGAACAAGATGATCCTACTCTAGTCATACCCCCCCTTTATATACTAGGGAGCAAGGGTAGAGCACAAGATAAGATAACTACTTGTTAACTAACTAATTCCTAACAGCTAGAACTAACTAACTAACAAACCAAAGATAGCCTACTGACAGTTACTGCAGAATATCATACAGCACAATTAAAACATAGGATAGGTATTATCTACTTTCAAGGGTCTAACATGATCCCACATTTATTGGTCATATATGTTTCTAATGTCCCTCCCCCCCCCCCCTTCCCAGATTTTCTTAAAAACAATGTATCCTTGCTTGAAGCCAGCAATGCAGAGCTACAACGCGAGCTTCAAGAACGTCGAGAAACTTGTGAGAGTTTAAAACAATGTGCTTGTGATGTACAGGTATTTATTTCAATCCTTCACGTTTTAGTTCTAATAATCGTAGGGAGTTTTAACAATTTTAGCAATTAAACAAATTAGCCAGTTCCTTGCAATAATCATTGAGGTGTTTTTTGACATCAAGTTATTTGGTCTTACTCAACGTATTGAATATTTCAGGTTGAAAAGGACCAATTAGTTATGAAAATAGAATCAATTCGAAATGGTAAATCTTGGGATGAGATTGATTCCAATTCAAATCAGGTTTGAATGCATAAAGTCATTTTTGAATGCATGGTTACAATTTCCTAATGAGATAACATCACTAACTCAGGGTCTGAACTCGTTTCTAGGCTTATGACCTGGTGAAATCTTATGTGTCAAAGATCCAAGATTTAGAAGGGGAATTGCTGCGTCTGACAAATTCAAAAGCAAATTCTAAAATTTATACCGACTGGGTTGATTCAGATGGATTCCGGTTGAAGAATGCGTTATTTGCATGTGGTTATGAGTATTCTTCGGATTGTGTTGTTAAGCCTGCTGACATAACAGGTAACATTTTGGAACTTTTTTATATGTATCATTGTTCAGTACATCTTTTAATCTATTGTTAGCCCGTGTGGCTGTCATGTGTTATTCTTGACAAATTTGTTTTTGCAAATTGGTTTCTCTAAGCTAGACATAGTTTCAGAATTTTGGCTTCTTGATACCCAACTTTTGTATTTCTACTTTTGCTATAATTTTGAAATTGTATTTAATTAATCCTATATATGTAGTGGATGTTTTTTTTAACATTGTGCAACTTGTATATATGCAGATGACATGGAGCCTGTGGAAGATCGTGAAAAGGAGTTGGAGCATTCTTCTCTTCAAGAAAAGTTGGATATGGAACTCAAAGAATTGGATAAGAAACTTGAACAAAAGGAGGTAAAGTTTATTGGGAATACATGTGTAGTTTCAAACTCATGAAGGCACTGAATCTTTTTAGCAAAGTTTTGGTTTGATAAATTATACAAATACAAATTCACAAAAGTTGATACATGCATGCTATTACACCTGTTATAGTATTGATTTTTTTTGGTGGCAATTATAGTATTGGTTTTATAATGTGTTTTAACTATCTTTATTATTGAAGGCTGAAATGAAGCGGTTTAATAATGGTAATACTTCAGTTCACAGGTAGACTATTTTTATCTAAAGATGTTATTTTCAATGAGAATGTTTTTCCTTTCCAAAATTTTTTCCATCACCACCTATCACACATAACACTGCCTCAGTCACCTTGCCATCTTTTACAATTAACCAACACTCACCTAGCCAGCCTTCTATATTTCCTTCACCATCAAATCTTACTTCATCTCCACTTCTACCACCCTCACCAGCTACACAACCTTCTGTTACTGCCACTCCTTTACCATCCACAGCCTCAAGCACCATAGACCCCGCCTCCTCCATTCACTCCTCACCACATATTCCACATTCACCTACCTTACCATCTACTGCACCTCCATTGCCACAATCTACAAACATCCACCCAATGCTCACTAGATCTAAAGATGGCACTCTACCACCTAGACTTTATCCTTCCCTCAACCTCACCACCACTGAACCACATAGTGTGCAGCAAGCTCTGTCATGTCCTAAATGGAGAGAGGCAATACAACTTGAGTACAATGCTTTGGTATCTAATAATACATGGTCATTGGTTTCCCTTCCCAAGCATCGGAAAACTATTGGTAGCAAGTGGGTGTTTAGAATCAAGGAGAATCCGGATGGAACACTCAATAAATACAAGGCACGGTTGGTTGCCAAGGGCTTCACCCAACGAGAGGCACTGATTACTCCAAACCTTTGCACCCGTAATCAAACCTATCACCTGTGAGGATTATCTTGACTCTTGCTCTTACCCATCATTGGACTATTAAGCAAATTGACATCAACAACGCCTTCTTAAATGGTTTGCTTGAAGAGGAAGTCTATATGTCTCACCCTGCTGGTTTTGAAGTGGCAGATCGGTCTCTAGTTTGCAAGTTGAATAAAGCAATCTATGGGCTCAAACAAGCTCCCGAGCTTGGTATGAGCGCTTTACTCAAACTTTACTTAGTTTTGGTTTCAAAACTAGTAAATGTGATCCATCTCTTCTTGTTTATTCCTTCAATGATTGCTGTGTTTATGTGTTGATATATGTTGATGATATTTTTATCACGGGTTCCTCTCCTACTGCTGTTCAGGAATTGATTGCCAACGCTACTTCGGTGTTTGCTCTAAAACAGTTTGGTGCTCTAAACTATTTTCTAGGTATTGAGGTCAACTACATGAAAGATGGTTCTCTATTGCTTACACAAACTAAATATATCAAGGAACTCCTTGATAGGGCTGGCATGTCCACTGCCAAGGGTATCTCCACTCCTCTTGCTGCCAAGACAAAATTGTCTAAGTTTGGTTCCGATTTTGTGGCTGATCCCTCCTTTTATAGGAGCATTGTTGGTGCCTTACAATATGCAACAATCACTCGGCCTGAGATTGGTTTTTCTGTCAACAAGGCTTGCCAATTTCTCTCTCTCAACCCCTTGAATCCCACTGGTCAGCTGTCAAGAGGATTCTCTGGTACTTGCAAGGATCTCTAGACCTTGGTCTTCATCTAAAACCTGCCACTACTTCGGTTCCTCTCACTTTGAAAGCTTTTTGAGATGCGGATTGGGCTAGTGATGTTGATGATAAACGCCCAACATCCGGTGCTTGTATCTTCTTAGGACCCAACCTCATTTCATGGTGGTCAAAGAAACAAACACTAGTGGCTAGGTCTAGTGCGGAAGCTGAGTATAGAAGCTTGGCACTTGCTGCTTCTGAGATTTTATGGGTTCAATCTTTGCTTCAAGAGCTACAAGTCAAGCACTCTACTCCTGTTATTTTTTGTGACAACCAAAGTACGGTTGCCATCAGTCATAACCCTGTTTTGCACTCTCGGACAAAGCATATGGAACTTGATCTCTTTTTTGTTCGTGTAAAGGTTTTGAGTAAGTCACTTATAGTGTGCCATGTCCCTGCAGATGAGCAAGTGGCTGATATTCTTACAAAACCCTTAGCCAAGGGCCCTTTTCATCTTCTAATAAGAGACAAGCTAAACATGTTCAGCAAGTTCCCACGTTAAGCTTGTGGTGGAGTAATAGATAGGTTGCATAAGTAGATTACATTTACTTTGTATTTTGTAATATCTGTTTGTTAAGACAGTTAGTAGTTTCTAACTGATTAGGTCAGTTTCTATTAACTGTTATAGATCTGTTAACAATCTGTTATAGGCTAACAGAATTACCAATTGCTTATGTACTCCTATAAAGCCATTGTACTCCTCTATCATTGATTACAAAGAAATGAAATTACTTTTCAAAAATATTCTAGATACAATTCTATCATTAGACATCTCTTCTCCTAAATCCTAACCTGTCCTTCCGCAAACGAAGCTGGAAAAACTACTCGTTGCATGTCCTTACGTGACTTTTCCTCAAATTTTCTATATCTACATACCTGCTAAACGTATAAAATAGGCATCTTTTAAGTTTGCACTTACACCACTGTCATTAAAACAAAGCAAAGACTGCAATAGTTTAAGAAAGGGGCCACTCCACAACCACTTTTCTGATTTTACCATTAAGAATTGTACCCATATGCAGTATTTGCGCAGTATAATTCCCCTCCTCATAAAGAATACTCGTTTTTACCTCCACATAAGTCAACTAATCCCTAATGGAAGCAAATACTTGTCAGCAAAAAAACCTTTCAAACCTGATAGCCTAGGTCTTACTTTCCTCATACAACCATTACTCAACCTCAACCACATTTTTATCTCTCTTTGTACTTCCCTTGTCACTCATAGCCTTGCCTCTCTCTCTCTCTCTATATATATATATATCTTCTTCCTTTCTTCTTTCCTCCAACAATATGGTGCTCCATTTTGAAGATCTATCAAATTGGCTACAGGACTACTCAGAGTGTTCTCCATTTTGAAGATCTGTCAAATCGGCGACGAAAACCTTCGGAGCCGGAAATTTAGCTGACAGCAACCTGCGAGAGGAAACCTTCAGTTCTACTGGCAAGGTTGTCGTCACAGTACTCATCATTCATTTGAGGAATACGGCGCAGTGCAACGATGCAATGTTGTTAACGGTGGTCTCGAAGTTGACACCGTAACAGAAAGATGAAGCAGCAAGCAGCGGCATGGAGCGAGATGCAACGTCGTGGAAGCAACATGAATGGTCACAATAGCTCTTTTGGATCTTGTAATTTTTTTTTCTTCTCTCTATTTATGGTTCGAATTTCTTCTCTACTCCCTCTTCTCGTACTTTTTTGCATATAGAGTTATTATTATATACCCGTAATTCATTTATCTCTTTTCAGAATTTTTTGCCCTCTTTTCCTTAAGGTTCCAACTGCCCAGATCGTGGGTACAGGGTACAGTTTTTTCTATATTATATTTATCCCAATTGCACAAAACACAATGTCATCTTCATACGCCCAACTATTCAAGTTTTGTGTTTTGATGGGGTTTTAATTTTAATTACTTGACTAATTGGTTTGAGTTCCACTTCTGTATATATGAAAATTTGATATTATCTATTATCTTTTTAAGAGTTGCCTTCGTAGTGTCATTGAACTACCATATGAAAAACTCTTGGAGGAATGGCAAAGAGTTCATAAAGGTAACAATATAATTCATGTATATAACAAGTGGTTTTAATTCGGCTAGCATCCATGTCCTCTGCTATAGTTTTTTGACTTAAGTTTCTTATTCATAGTTTGTCTTTTTCGAAGGTACATTTAAGGGAGCCCACTATCTATAGCACTACATATTGGATATCATGGCTTCTGCTTCTATTTCTTCCAATTTTGAGATGATATGTTTTGGAAATTATGCCATTTGTGAATGCAGGCCCAGCAGGAAAGATAAACTGAGCACTACATCTTGCAAACTCCAGTCCTTGATATGCTAATATCCACGTCAGTGCTAATTATTTTTACTCTGCATTTTTGGCATCTTCTAGGTGAGTCTGAGCTGATAGTTGATCTTCTATTTGAGACTAGCAAAATTGCGTGCATACGAAATCTGTCAAAGTTGCTCTCTTCTGCGCACGTGAGTCCATCATCAACAAGTTCGTCCCCATCTTTGCGGATCGAACAAGCTGTGAAAGTAGAATTTATCCTTAACCAACACTTTTGTGTTAATAATGGTATTATGATTTTCACATTTTTACATTTTAAGCAACACTTTCCTGTTAGTGTTGTATTTTTCCTTTTTATAATTCTTTTCTTTAGATATTTTCAAGGTTAGATGTATTCTTATAATGCTGTCAAACGAAAGCACACAATTAGATGGTTGTCACTAATCTTAATTTTGCATGTTTACTTTAGCACTTGGATTCACCCATTGGCATGTCTGTTCATATTTGATGTTTGATTAAAGGTAGTTCGTTGACTGCAATATCCACTCCCTGTTATTAATGAAAATGTTTGTAATTAGGTGTCATAAATATGCTATTGTGTTTAAGCATATTTATGACACTTCAGTGTTCTCTATGAAATGAAATTAAGGTTCTGTGATGCATTGAAAGTAAATCACTAATAGAAAATAGTATACCATACACATAGAACAAATGTCCAAAAGGTATAAAATGGTAGCATAATTCGGTTGTATTAAATTAACTAGAGAATGATGTTGGTTAAACATACTGATCACACCATAAAATCCATCACATTCTAATCATATAATGCTATTCCAAAATAAATAAAATTACTCAATTTGATGATGTTAACATATTTTTATTAGATTCCCATTGTGATTGAATTTTTCTGTTTTCCTGTATAGTGAGAGGCTTGTGGTGCCATTTACCAGGATAAAATGGAGCACCTGATGTGGATGTGGATGATGATGAAGATGACACCAAATTGCATTATGATCTAACACCCACTTATTATTTGATCATATATGAGTTACTAACATTAATGCAATCTTCTTCTATTTAGGCAGCAACACGTTACCATTTCCCAAAACATATATCCGTTCAACGTGATTCACATACCACTCTGGGATAATTAACTTAATACAACCGAATTATGCTACCATTTTATATTTTCTTAATCAGTAACTCATTATCCAAACCACTTTTGTCTGAAGACGTTGTGCATACCAATTTTTGGTTTAACATGTTGCATCATATTAGCCGCCACCCACCCACGGGTAATCGTCCTAGTCATTATGAAAAGAAACTTGTTGAGTTGGAACAAGAAAAGAAATTTTTGCAGGTAATTAATCTATGTTAGCAGTCTTTTGTTGTATTTTTGCATTTCAGAAGTTACTTTAATAACTCAATTTCGTTTTTATATTAAATTAATGTAGAAAGAAATTGAGGAACTTAAATGCAATCTAGCAAGTATTTCATCCACCTCTGATGACAGCACTCAAAAGTTGAAGGAAGAATATCTTCAAAAATTAAATATTCTTGAATCACAGGTGAGCTTATTATTTGTAATGTTTAAACCTCTGTGGCCACTCAATTCAGTGAACTGATTATTTTCTCTTAAGGCTCAACTTTTGAGTCAAAAACAGAAAAGTGATGAAGCTGCAAAACGACTACAAGATGAGATCCAGAGAATTAAATCTCAAAAGGTGCAATGGTCATGTTAACTTGGTGAGTGAACTTGTATTTACAGTTTGTTTGAACTAGAAAGCTGTATTTCCTTTTTTAGGTTCGTTACTTAGTTTGTTTAGCTTAAAATATGTGTATTTATAATGATGAATATATTCATCATGATAATATGTATTCAATATTATCATTATAACTAATTGAGATGCACCATATTTACAAAATTGCAAAGATATGGGCATGGAAGACTTGATCTAATTATGGTTCAAAAGAAAATATTAGGCCCAAAATGACCCAAAAATAAAACAACAAAATACAGAGGATAGGAAACTCTCATGGTACCAGTACCACTTTTATTGGTTACATTACATCTATCATAGTATTCTGACAGCCACCCACTGATGATCTTAACTTCTTTCCTACGTTGATGGCTCAACCATTTGGGATCTCTTCCAGTTGCAGGATAAATATCAAGGCAGTGTGCTCCTGAAAAATTGACTTTAATTTGTCAATCATAGTGCCATTTGATTACTTGGTTTTAATGTTGAAATAAAATTACAACTACTTTATACAAGATATGTGATAAGAAGAAATACTAAAATATATAGTTTCAAAATATTCTCCGGATTGCAATTTTAAATAAAATTTCATAGACAGCTTAAAATGAAACATAATATGTATATTTTATAAAATAAATAGACAACTAAACTTTACAAACATATACATACCCTTGGCTGTATGGATAGCAACAAGACTTTCCGATAGGTTATTGAGTACCCTGGTACACGTAAAAGTAACACGTGTTAATTTTTAAAAAATTCTAAAACAATGAATATGAATTTAATTTCCAGAGATTGATTTCACAGTGTTTACCCGCCACAACACAATGAATGTAATTTATCATTGTTAATAAAGTTTACAATTGAAAATGATATTTAAATGTAGATAAATTTTTTCTTAAGTTAGATTATCATATAGAAAACCATTAGAGAAGCTTATCTGAATTAATATTAATAACAAAAGAACAAAACAGTACGCACCATGCCTCCATAGAAACTAGGGACCCAATGAGGAAGAGGTGAGACACCATATTTAAGCTCACACCTTAACATCTCGGCATCAAAGTCGTAAGGTTCCGGTGGAAACATGGAATTATTTGCCGTTCCAATTGGAAACACGATTTCGGTGCATCTCTACACATATAGAGCGATTCATATTAATTTTAGATCAGCATGGTATGGTATACACACAAGAAAATATTTAAAGAAAAAATAATAAAAATATTACGAAGTAAATTTATATTAAAACAAAAGTTCATTACCCTAAAAAATGCTTATTAACATGAAATAGTAATACTGTTCTGTTCAATTACCTGCCAATCCCATGCGTCGAAGGCTCCAAGTTTTGTTAATGGCCCGAATGCCTTAGGTGGACTTTTCAAATTATAGACTTTGCAAGTTCCGGATCCTCTGTAGGCCACCACGCCTGCATATATTCTACTGAGGGTGTCACTGCGAAAAGCAGCTCCATCGATACCGTTGCATATCATAGTAACTGGATATCTAGGAAGTAAATCATATTGGGCTGCATCAGAATACATCTGCTGTAGGTAAGCCACCAACTCATAAGAATGGGCCAACGGACTGCAAAAGTTGCCAATATGAATTAATTAAGTTTCTACTTAGTTCCTAGTTCAAACAAATAGAAAGATGGATAAATAGATAGATAGCTCTTACTCGCAAATATTGAATTTTTGACTTAGAATACTAAGTCCATTTGGCAGAGACGCCACTCTGTTGATCTCTGCCCAAGAATTTGCTATAACTTGATAACAAGTCTCGCTTGTGTCCTGCATGCGCATATATATACAAGTTAATTAATTACTCACTCAGCAAGGCTTCTTAAATAATATGTTTTCAATGAAATAAAATATGATGAATTAAGTACCTTGAAATCCTTAGTGACAACATTATAAAAAGCATCTGGCGGTGTAATGCCATCAAATAATAAGATTGGGGCTGAAGACGCCAAGGCCCCAATGGCAACGTGTGGAAACTTGAGCCTAAACCAGGTAGCAAGCACTACAAAAATATTTACAAAGATATATATATGTCATTAATTAGGAAGACAATTAATAAAAGAGATAATTAAGTTGAGGAACTAACTTCCACCGTATGAAGCTCCAATTACTACAACAGGAGACATCGGGCCATTATATGACTCTTTTATATGCTGAATGATCATTGCATAATCAACAATTGCATGGGCAGAGGTGAAGGAGCCTAAGTTGTTTGCATTCCAGAATGGTTCTTCATTTGATAGCAAAGGTATCGATTCCCCATAGTAACGATGCTAGATAGATAGAATTAAAAAAATAAATTATTATTGATTTTAATGAGAGAAGAAAAAATATGTATTCTACTTACAGGTGTTGTGTTAGTTGAGTATTCATTCTTACCTCTATGTACAACAAAAGAGCTTTAAAGTGAGGTGTGTTATCGGTCATAACTCCAATGTAGGAAGGAACGTCGTCTATTGATTCTTCCGCACCCAAATATACAAAGATTGGTGAATTGGAATTTGCTCCACCCCAATACTTTGCGTTAATCATATACCTTTGTTTAAATGTGTCGTAGCTTCTTGGAAAATAATTGAAATGGTCAATCCTTTGTTCATAATAATATGTTTCAATATTATTATCAACTCGAGATTGGCCCCGTCTATTATTACTGTCTCCGGAAAGGGACTCCTCCTAGGAACTACGATTGAGTTTCCAATCGTTGAGCACACAACAATAATTGAAAGGGAGAGATACAGAAGAATTATAGATTCCATCTTAGTGAGCTGCAGTTTAAGAGAGTAGGGAGAGGAGGTCAAGTGAAGGAAGGAAAGTGAGTATGTATGAGTAAAATATGAACTATAAGGTACTTGTATTCAAAATGCTTTCGTTTTTATACAATGAGAGGGAATCAGCTGGAAGAATCATCAATTTGGAGACAATTATAATAACTAAATATATAATAACAATCATATATTACTAGTAGCACATAAAAAATACATTTAAATGTGGCTTTAACTAATTTTAATAACTCAAACACACAATAATATAATCTTATCAAATCAACATATTGCGTAAAACAAGCTAATACAAACGGAATCACATCGGACGGAAATTGGGGTGTTGCAAAAATTGGTTTCTTCTAGGTTCATGTTGTGATTCTCCTAATAGATTTTGGGAAGAAAATTGGCCACAGGGTCATGATATTAATTTGAATTTTCTTTATTAAGTTACAGAGCTCTATAGTTTTGCTCAACACTTATGATCCATCCTTTAATCAAGATAGAAAGTTTTGGATGATACTTGTGTGTTTGCTTGTAGTTTCGTTGAATAGAAATGTCCATATTTTCCAGTTGTCTCTTTCCCAGTTTGTCCATATTTTCCTCTTTCAAGCAAATGGTGTTCCACCACATACCCATCCAAAATCAATTTTCCAATACACCACAGAGAGAAACAGGGGATGTAAATAAAAAAAAAAAATACTAACATGATTATTACGTAAAGCATGAGCAAAGAAATATTAACATTGATATCATTGAAAAATATACTTATGTAGAAGAATGCTTTAAACTTGGTTTTGTAGTTTTGCTAAGAAAGATATATGTAAATTGAACATTTGTTGTCTCCCAGAGGCAAAAAAGTATGTAAAAACAAGAAACAGGGGATGGAATTGATGATAGATATAGAATTGAAGAAGATGAAACTAAATAGGCAACCTTACCTGAATGATGATTTGATCCTACTAGTGAGTGAGTGTTAAATGTCAATGAGCAGCTGAAAGGAAAGGAAAGGAAAGGAAAGAGTTATTGAATAAAAATCCAGCATGAAAATTGGTTTCTTCTAGGTTCATGTTGTGATTCTCCTAATAGATTTTGGGAAGAAAATTGGCCACAGGGTTATGATATTAATTTGAATTTTCTTTATTAAGTTACAGAGCTCTATAGTTTTGCTCAACACTTATGATCCATCTTTTAATCAAGATAGAAAGTTTTGGATGATACTTGTGTGTTTGCTTGTAGTTTCGTTGAATAGAAATGTCCATATTTTATAATGTTTCAACAGGAAAGAATTTCTCTTCAAACTTTTTTGTTAAAGTACCGTTTTCACTATGTTTTCTGTTGTTACTTATTTTGTATACATTACTAAATAGCTATTAATATAATGCTCTCTTAATGTTAGAAGTTATATAAGTCTTTTGCTTATTTTGTCTAGGAAGATGTGGATGCTGACCTGACATGGAAGATGGAGATCCACAGATAGATGAGGAGGAGGCTAGTGCGCATGAGATTC
The DNA here is from genome assembly GCA_020916435.1 of Oxytropis ochrocephala. Lineage (NCBI taxonomy): Eukaryota > Viridiplantae > Streptophyta > Magnoliopsida > Fabales > Fabaceae > Oxytropis > Oxytropis ochrocephala. The sequence continues at coordinate 80,186,494 of CM037089.1, read as the reverse complement.
AAGAAAAGGAACAAAAATCTTCTAAGAAAGTTATAACCATTGCTATGGTTGAACAAAAATCTAATGCAACTGCATAGTAAGTGCAATATCAAAATTTATATTATCTATGACTTAGACAAGTAATGATATCATGTGGTAGAAATTTATATTAATCCCCCCTCGTTCAATAATGCTGAATATTTCCAGAATTGAGTAGAGATGAATGTCCAATTTCCAGTTTGGAAAAAAAGCTATTGCTGACTCGAGAGGATAGAGTTAAAGGGTTTCTTCTTGTATCTGCTACTGATGCCCATATGCAGCATTAATTGAACGAGGGGGGATTAATATAAATTTCTAAACAGTAGCAATTAAACAGTAGCAATTGGTACAGAATCAAAACAGTAGCAATTGGTACAGAATCAAAACAGTAGCAATTGTATAACGATATCACGCATACAGGAGATTTAGGATGATAGTCGTACCTCTTCGTTCGTGTCACTCACTGGTGATTGACCAGGGAACTGGGTTGACCCGCGACGCCCAGTTGTTGAGGAGGAAGACCCGTAGAACTTCGCCACTGATGTGTCAATTAATTAAGCTGCGGACCAGGAAACGCGTGAGAACAGGCAAATTGTTGAAGATGGTATCTTGTGGAGTCGGCTGTGGTATGAGGTGGAAAGGGGAAAGTGAGTATTGGGTTACTATCCCGTAGGGTTTCGAGCAAGGTAACTGGAGTAAAAGTTACGATGCAAATTACCAAAATGACCCTACTATATATATACATACCCATAAGTACCCCCTTATAGCCACCCAAAATTAGAGTACTTAGTATTTTAAATTCTAATCCTCCATTAGTTTATACTTAGTAAACAACCAGGTAGGTTTTTTTGAGATTGTGGAATATACTTATTTTAATCAAAAATCAATGTATATAATACTAAAAATTACTTGAATTTAAATATATCCAAAATGTATATAAAGTCATTTTATATAACATAATGATTTTAAAAATGTCGTTGTGCGAAGAAACACATATGCATCACACAAAATGAACTAAAGCGACAAAACGAAAATTCTTAAATTCCCGATCAACGAATTAAAATGTTACGTACAAAAGAAATGTATACCCGTGCTGGCACGGGTGATACATACTAGTTCATAAGTTCCAATGAGCTACAATAGATCATAAACTTCTTACCCATCTTCTAATCTTGTTCATAAGTTCCCATGGTGGTATTTTGGTTCACATCCTCTCCCCAAACCATAAACTAAGCCAAAAACCAAACAACAGAAGTTTGCTTGAGTCACTACAAAGAGAAAACAAAATAAAAAGATCAATTTGTTTTGAAGAAAGCTGAGAAAATGTTATAAAACGAAATAATGGCAAAACAGAAAATCAACAATCAGTGATCAAAATCCAACAAACAAAAAATTAAGACAACAACAAAAATCCCATAAGAAATAGAGGGAGAGAATAAAAAAAAGTAGAAGACTATCAAACTAAAAACCCTAAACCATGTAAATAGAAAAAAAATCGCAACAGAGAGAGGGCGGAGAGTAGCCACGAAATAAAAAACAGTGAAAGGAAGAAGTACCTGGAAGAAATCTGAAATCGTTTGAGAGAGAAGGAGGATAACGGGAAGAGATAGCATGAGAGAGAAAGTCTGAACTTACAAAATTGAAATGGAATAATGAGTGTTTAATATTTGCTGTGGACCGTTATCAACAAATTGTGGCCTTAGGATCGATTCTCAGTAAACTATACATAACTGATCAATGGTTTAAAAAAATTTGTAACCGTTCCCCATATTATGTAAAGTTTAATGGGCATTATTACAGTGGTAAATTAGATTTAATGCAGAATTTTATTTGAGAGAGAATGCCCAGCCGCCGAAATCCCCTGGGTTGGAAACCGTTGATTTGTTCTACCAGAAATCTCACAGAATAATCCAACGGCAGAGATTTTTTTATTGCTTACGTGGCTTTTTTCATTGATGAACAAGGCTTTATTGTGTTGTGACATGGCTTTTTTGAAAACTCTTATTTAAATATAATAAAGATAAAGATATACATCAAGGATAAGGGAATGCAATAATATTTTTTAGGGTGATATCTTTACCAAGTAAAAGAAAATCCCCTCACTCTTTGTTTCTGTAATTTTTTTTTTGAATATATTTAACTTTATCATAAATTTTAGGCTAAATATACTTTTTATTCCCTGATCTCACTTTTTTAAGTTTTGATCTCAACATTTTCACTAATTTACAAAATAGTCCCCTTTTAATTTTTGTCTCAACTAGCTTTTTATTTCGAAAGAGTCACTTATTTTATAAAAATTATATTAATGTGGTTTTTTTTCTTCAAAATTGTCTATTATTTTAGAAAAAGTTATACGAATATATGTCATCTATTTCTAAAACGATCTAAAGGAAAAACACCACTTTAAAACTTAAAATAAAGATGAGGGAGTTGAGAGTTTTAAAGCTTATGAAAAATGAAAAAACTAAAGTAAGCAAACATATAATTAGCCTAGTTTTGATATTAATTTTTTATTAGTAGTAATTTTGTTGATTAATTTGATGTATAAGTGGGCATTATAATAGAGTTTCATATTCAAGGAACATATGATCGAGTTGGCTAATTTTTCCTATTCTTGGTCATCAATACTTCAAGGATAAGGAAACGAAATAATATTTTTGGAGGTGATCTCTTTACCAAATAAAAGAAAATCCCCTCACCCTATGTCTCTTTATCATAAATTTTAGGCTAAATATACTTTTTATTTCCTTATCTCACTTTTTTAAGTTTTGGTTTCCACATTTTCACTATCTTACAAAATAGTCCTCCTTTTAATTTTTCTCTCAAGCTTTTTTTTTATTTCAAAATGGTCACTTACTTTATAAAAATTATATTAATGTGGTCTTTTTATCTTTCAAAATTGACTCTTATTTTAGAAGAGTTATATGAATGCCATCTATTTCTAAAAATATATAAAGGGAAAACAGCACTTTAAAACTTAAAATAAAGATGACGGAGTTGAAAGTTTTAGAATCTATGAAAAAGATCGAAAAACTAAAGTAAGCAAACATATAATTAACCTAGTTTTGATATATTTTTTTTTAATTAGTAGTAATTTTGTTAATTAATTTGATGTATAAGTGGGAAATTTAGAAATGAAAAGATTCTAGCTAGTATGAAACTCAAGCCCTCACTCAAGCAAAATATGAGTTGGCTAGTTCTTATTCCTGGTCAATAATAACTTTAGACTTTCTTTCGGATTATAACAATGGTCATGAGAGGATTGACACATTAATTATTACTTATAGTTACAAATAAATTAGTAAAAATAATTGCACCTAACCTTATGATAATTTAGTTTCCACTACTAAGATATTTAAACCTCACTACCTGCTTTGGGCGAAGGCCCAATCCACCCAAGGATCGCACGCTTGGCCCAAACCATGAAAGAAGCGGTCAACACTCATATGCTCTGATCCAACAGCCTAGATCAACTCGCACTGATCTAACGGTCACTGACCACCCACAACGCTGTATATATAAGGGTCCACTACTGACAAGGTAACTTCTTCTGACCCATACGTCATTCTTGCTTTTTACTCACCCCATCGACTTGGGCGTGAGTGCAATTGCGGGTACAACCGGTGGAGTGCAACGTGCAACGTCGCGACCAACCCAAGTAGACCGATCTTCACTCCACCTTCCAGACGGTCAGGCACTGATCATTGGCGACTACAGTGGGAGCGAGAGAACTCTCCCACGCTTTTATGCATGCCTCCTCGAGGAAAAGGCCTCCTCGCGGAGGGGTGGATCGCAATGAACACCGCTGCTCGTTCCCAACAACCACAGATGACCCCCGAAAGGCGCCGCAAGAATTGTCGAAGAAACCATCCAAGGCGCCCCATCTTCCCTAGCCACTCGGGGTGTCCTTGCTGGGCAACTGTCTCATCTGCGGCGGTATCCCGCCAATGTTGCACAACAGATACTGGAATTGCTGAATGAGCGAGACCAGGTCATAGCACTACAGAATGAGTGAATTAATCAAATTGAGAGGGAAGTGGCTGCCGGGCGGGAGGCACTCACCCCAAGAAGAGGAATCCCATCTCGACAACATAGGTCGCCTCCGCGAAGGACGATAGTACACCGGTCGCCACCCCGGCGTGGTGGGAGGTCCCCTCCTCGAACATATCCATCCTCTACTGATCCAACTTACTATCTGGACCATTCCCTGACCCGCTACTCGTCTTACGAGTCATCAGGGTCGCCAAGGCGCTCGAGATGTAGATCCTATGACTGATACAACTATGGCTATGACAAGAGACCACAAGGAGGCTATGATCTGAATCATCCAAGACAATCCCTGGACCGACGTAATCCTCGAGGTTGATACCCCGAGGACCGATCACATCACTAGGGGGACGCTTGCGGAGGAGAAGGTCCCTTTACAAGGGACATCGATAAATACCCTATCCCACCTGCACTTGAGAAGCCCCCTAATCAAAAGATGTGCACTGGCATTTGTGATCACGACCGCCACCTCAGTTATTTCAACAACATGATGAAATATAGGGGGGCAAAGGAGCGAGTAAAATGCAAAATATTTCCACTTACCCTAAGCCAGAAGAAGCTGAGTAGAACTTTTTCAGCACGATTCATTGCTAATAGAAGTCAACCTAAGCGTAAGAAATCCCGGAAAGCGGTCGACAAGGAGAAAGCAAAACGCTACGGGAGCATGTGGAGTGGTTCAACAAAGTGGCGCCACAATGCATGGGCTAGGATGATAAAATGGAGCTATATTTCCTAAAAGACGGCATGAGAGCATTGTCATACCCCAATTTTGTCCGCCCAAGTCAAAAAAAAATTTTCAAAAAAATAGAATAATAAAATAATTCATAATGTGTGGAAAATAGTGGATTGGTGCATTTATGCGTAATCGTCCCCTATTTCGCATTTTTATTTGAATTACGCACGCGCGTCGATCAGAATCGTGAGTGCCTATACATGCCACTTGTCATTTGGCACGTGTATTTATTTTCAAAAAGGCCATTTATTGATCATTTTTAATTTTTGGCACCCAAAAACATTTTTCTTAATTTTTAGGAATTTAGGAAAATAAAATAGTGCATGGTCTTGCATTTTTGGGCATGTAAATAAAGGCAAATTAATTATTTTTGGACCAAGACCAGGTCAAGGGCGTGGCATACATGTTACTCTACCAAGGGTAATTTTTATATAATTTTTGGAAAGAAAATCCTAGTCCAAAATAATTAAAAAGGCATTTTTCCTATTTTTAGTGCATAAAAAACCCACAAAAGACCATTAAATATTTCCCATTCCATAGATTGCATCTTCCAATAGATGTGCATTTAGATTCCCTTGCATCTTGTAGAAATGTTTGAGTATGGTTCTCGCCTAGCATCTTCCATTAGATGGGCATTTAGGTTCAATCTTGCCTACTCTTGCATTTTTGCTAAATACCCAATCCACCTTTCCCCTTTGCCTATCTATGTGTTGTGATCTAATATGTGTAGTTTAGGCTTGATCTTTGTTTGTGAATTCAAATGGTGTTGCTTAATGATTTGATTCCAATGATTGTGTTATGCTTGAATTCACCAATTCTTTCTTGCATTCATTGTTTTCATTTCTAAACAACTTGGCATAAAAATGGTTACTAGTGGCAATCCGTCACAACCTTTGTTGGTTTGATTGTCATGAAAACCTTAATTTCAAAAGAATTTTCATAAGCATATGCATAAGCTACTAGTGATAATCACCCATAACCTTTGTTAGTTTGATTATCATGAATGCTTTCAAATTCAAAAGATATTTTTCAAAGCATCAAGAGTCATAGCAAGTGTTCGTGATGGCCACCCATAACCTTTGTTAGTTTGGTCATCATGAAGACTTTCATTTTTCAAAAGAGATTTTTTGCATGCATTTAAGTGGGTTTTAGTAATGATCACCCATAACCTTTGTTAGTTTGATCATTATGAACGCCCTTCTCCTTTCAAAACCCAAAAGAACAAAAAGACTTTCAATTTCAAGGCTCCTTAGAACTACGTCGCTTTGATTCCCATTTGTGATACGTAGGAGCGAGCCACAAACTCGTCAAACGCAACCATAAAAAATTTAGCTTTTTCATAACAAAAAGAATCACTTTTGAAAACCGAGATTGTTTTCAGAACAGAAGCATTTTCCTAACAAAAAATAATCATTTTCAAACCCATTGTCGCTAAGCGGCTAATCGTAACCTTTGTCCGCCGAGTCGCTCTGACGATCTTTAGCACCTGGGGGCGTGGTTGAAGTTTGTTAATTTATTAATTAACTGTTTAATGATTTTGTTGATGATGTGAGACGTGTTTGAGTGGTTTTGGCGAGTTATTATTTCATTCCGCTGTGACGAAATTTTTGAAGTTAAATTTTCATGACGGATGTGTGTTGCACAAAACTTGATGAGTGCAATTGGTGAGTTTTATTAATGACGATGTGACATTTCTTTTCTATCCGTTAAGTTAATATTTGCGAAAAAGATTTTTACTCTGATAAATGACGTGTAAATTATGGGGTAGAAAAGGGTGTTACATTAGTGGTATCGAGCGATTCGATGCATCCCACGGTGGTCAGTCGAGTCGTCCAAGTTGAGTATCATTTGAGTTTTGTTACTCGTTTCTAAATTCTCGTTTTTACATTGCGCGTGCTAGGGATGGCGGGGCGGAACGATGTCGCACTTCTTCTTTGCTTTGCGAGCTATACCGGGGCTATGGGCAACATACCCGATCTTTGTTGATCTTTGGGACGCAGCACTTGGCTACGTTCCAAATGGAGAGAACCCTCCTACTTTTGAAGGCGGGTATTGTAACACCCCAAAATAGTTCAATTAATTAGTTAATTGAGTTATTTAAGGTTTGCAACGTTTCAATTAAGTTTAAGTGTTAATTGAAGTTATTGTATTAGGAGGTGTTTAAGGAGTAAGAGAAGTGTGATTAAGAAGGCCCAAGGCCCATGGCATTTTGAAGCCCACGCCTATAGCTTAAGAGGAGAGAAGGCGAGGGGAAAGAAGCACATTTCCCATTTCTTGAGAAAAGAAGTCAACGCAAACAGTGATTAGCTAGTGAGAGAAGGAGTGAGCATTCTAGAGAGAAGGAAGAAGAATCAGTGGTGAAGAGCTCGGTCTAGCAAGGAAGTGAGCTGATATTGTTGATCGTGAAGTCTTGGTGGAAGGGAGTGCTTGTTCTTCAAGTTATTGAAGGTAAGGGGCTCTCTTTCACGTGTAATAGTGTAGTATGGCTAGCTTTGAGTGTGAGTTAACTTCTGATTGGTTTCATGAGCTATTTGTAATGGTTGTTGTGTGATTATACTGTGTTTTGCTGTACTGAGGTGAGTATTGAGAGCATTGAGTTGGTGTGTTAGTCAAGTGAGAGTGAGTTGGAGTGAACAGAAGAGGTGTGCGTGTAAAATCATGGTTTCCAGCAAGTGTGAGTGACGTTGGAACTTAGACGCCTTAGTTACGCTTGTAAACCGAGGTGAAGTAGCCTAGGTGAGCTAAGATAGGTCAAGTGGAAGTCAATGCATAGTGTGACCAAGTGTTTGAGGTCTGTGGCTGGGTGTGAATCAATGTATGAGTCTACGTCTAGCTGGCGAAGGGTAACGTTACAGAAACCGAGTTGTAGGTGTCCTCTGGAAGGTATACCGAGGTGGTAGAGTAGGGAACCGAAGTGTAGGTGACGAGATGGGGTTGCCGAGGTGGAACGCCCAGGTACCGAGGTGAAGTTGGTAAAGAGAGAGGATACCAAGGTATAATTTAGGTCTGTCAACTGGCGTAGGAAAGAATGAGCGCTAAGACCTTAAGTGTGGAAAGTGTCTAAGCCTAGTATACCGAGGTGCTGAGGTTGAGAACAGTGCCGAGCTGAGGTAAAGAGCCGAGGTGCTGCCAGAGTGCCGAGGTGCTTGTTTTGCGCCAGTTTTGCGTAGCAAACTGTTGGGCGATAGTGTGAGGCGCGCCTAGCGCCAAGGAAAATAAAATGACTGAGCGATAGTGTGGTTTTGGTCCTTAGGTGACGTTTTGGTCCCTAAGTGACGTGTGGACCTCGGTTTCACTTTTGGTCCACTGTTGGTAGTGCCGAGGTGACCGAAGGGTCTGTGGTTAGCCTTAGAGCTATGAATCGGTATGGGGAGGTCGGCCTTAGTGCTGTGGTGATGTCTAGGTGGAATAGATGTCAGATTGAACGACGATGATGAGCCGAGAGGCTATAAATAACGACGATGAGCCGAGAGGCTATAAATAACGACGATGTAAGTTCATGGGTGTGTGGAATTGTTGTGATTGATGCATTGTCATGAAGTCTCATATATCATATGCATGAAGCTGAGAGGCTATAAATAACGACGATGAGCCGAGAGGCTATAAATAACGACGATGATGAGCCGAGAGGCTATAAATAACGACGATGAGCCGAGAGGCTATAAATAACGACGATGGAGGTACCTCATTGCATATTACCCTCGGGTTGGGTTGCATACATGCATACATTCATGAGTTTGGTATTCCTTTGTAGTTTAATTGTGAGCTGAAGCATGATTTGAACTAATGTGGTGTGTTGATTGGTTGAGCCGAGGTGCTCTTATGTTGTTTCCTCTACCTTATTGCTTACTGCTTACCCTATTACTTGTGTTTAGAGACTCACCCTACTGCCTTTATGTTGTCCATGTGTTGGCAACGTGCAGGTGCTTTGGAGTGAAGGTACAACCTATGTGACATCCGGGGCTGACGAGGGCGGGGAGTGATTGCCGGTGCCCAAAAAGGTGGCATGGCAAAGAGCGGCTCCTGGCAGCTTCAAAGCGAAGGGGCGCGTGAATGAACCGAATACGCACCGGAATGAGAGGATCCCGAGGTCATGCGGTATGGGGGATCGCATACTTGAAGGAAGGCTTAAAAGAATTGATTTGGACTACCTATACCAACAAGATGCATCTTCTTTTCGGGAGCCCATCCCATAAGAACTCCATAGTTAAGCGTGTTTGGCTTGGAGTAGTAGTGGGATGGGTGACCTTCTGGGAAGTTTTCCGGAAAGCATGCAAGTGAGGACAAAGCATGCCTTGAAAAAAGACTCGTGGGGGCGATCGACACTTCGAGGCGATGCGGGATGTTACAAATGGTATCGAGCGGCGGACCTCTCCCAAGACGGTGTGGTTCGAGGACGAACCAAGCGGTGGTGTGGGCATGTGACATCCGGGGCCGACGAGGCGGGGAGTGATTGCGGTGCCCAAAAAGGTGGCATGGCAAAGAGCGGCTCTGGCGACTTCAAGCGGGCGCGTGAATGAACCGAATACGCACCGGAATGAGAGGATCCCGAGGTCGTGCGGTATGGGGACTGCATAGGTTGAAGGAAGGCTTAAAAGAATTGATTTGGACTACCTATACCAACAAGATGCATCTTCTTTTCGAGCCCATCCCATAAGAACTCCATAGTTAAGCGTGCTTGGCTTGGAGTAGTAGTGGGATGAGTGACCTTCTCGAAGTTTTCCCTAAAGCATGCAAGTGAGGACAAAGCATCTTTGAAAAGACTCGTGGGGCGATCGACACTTCGGAAGCGATGCAGGATGTTTCAGCCCTATTTGCACCACTCCTCTTTATTTGATTCACCTCACGAAATAAAATACACTCCAACTTAATTATTCCACTTAATTAAATATTGTAGTCCTCAAATAACTTAATTAAATAAATAATTAAATTATTTTAGTATGCGTTACAACTCTCCCCCACTTAGAGAATTTCGTCCCGAAATTACTCTCGAATCAAACAACTCCTGATATGCCTCCTTCATCTTACTTTCCAATTCCCAAGTCATGCTCTCGCCCACTACGCTCCCAACCAAACCACTTTCACTAGATTGATCTCTTTACCCTTTAACACTTTTACCTCACTCCTTCGATCCTAACGGCATAGTCTCCACAAAGGAGGTTCTCCTCACCTCCACATTATCCATCCGAATTACGTGCGACGGGCCTGGGAACATACTTCAAATCGAGATACATGGAATACATCATGCAGATTAGACAGATTAGGTGGCAAGGCCACCCGATAGGCAACTTTCCCAACTCTTTCCAAAATCTGGTATGGGCCGATCAAACGAGGGGTTAATTTCTTAGACTTCAAGGCACGACCCACACCTGTCACCGGAGTGACTCTCAAGAATACATGGTCACCAGCTTGAAACTCCAGATCTTTTCTCCTCTTATCATGATAGCTCTTCTGCCTACTCTGCGAGGCTTTCATCTTCTCTTGAATCATCTTCACCTTCTCTGTGGTCTCACGGACAATCTCAGGGCCTAACACCACACTTTCCCCCGATTCATACCAACACAAGGGTGTCCTGCACCTCCTACCGTACAATGCCTCGAAAGGCGCCATCCCAATACTCGCATGAAAACTATTGTTATAGGTGAATTCAATCAATGGCAAATGGGAATCCCATGAACCTCCTTGTTCAAGAACACATGCCCTCAAAGAAATCCTCTAGTGGATCGGATAGTTCTCTCCGTCTGTCCATCAGTCTGGGGATGATAAGCGGAACTAAATCTCAATTTAGAATCCAATGCCTCTTGTAAGCTCTTCCAAAACTCAGAAGTAAATCTAGGATCCCGATCAGACACGATACTCGAAGGAACACCATGCAGCTTCACAATTGTCTTAACATAGATATCCGCCAACTTCTAAATCGATAAGTCATATTAATCGGCAAGAAAGTGAGCAGATTTCACAACCTATCCACAATTACCCATATAGCATCAAATCCTCTCACGTATTCGCAATCCAGCTTACAAAATCCATAGAGATACTATCCCACTTCCATTCTCGAACATCCAACGGCACGCATCAACCCCACCGCTTCGATGTTCTACCTTAGATTTCGACATGTCAAACAGTGCATACACAAATTGGGCTACATCACGCTTGCCGCCGCCACCAAAACAACTTTTCTTCAAATCTTGGTACATCTTGGTGGCTCCCGGTGGATACTCATCTTACTTCGATGACCCTCTTCCGCAATTGATTTCTTGATCTCCTCATCATCGTGATACAAATCCTCCTCGTTATCTTAACACATCTTGCGCATCTATCTCATAATCTTTAACCTCTGAGTGATCAATCCCCACCGCCAATTCAACTAGTTTAATGTCTTGTTTTGAGCCTCCCGAATAACATCTAAAAATTCATTATGGATCTTCAACCTTCCCACCAGACACTCTTGGCGTTACTCTCATGACCAAACTCAAATCCCGAAAGCGCTCAATCAATTCGAGCTCTTTCACCATCAATGCAGATACACGAAGGGACTTCCTACTCAAAGCATCGGCTACAACATTAGCCTTCCCCTCGGATGGTAATTCAAATTAAAGTCATAGTCTTTCAATAATTCTAGCCACCTCCTTTGTCTCATATTCACTTCTTTCTCGATCAAATAAATACTGCAACCCCTTATGATCACTGAACACCTCAAACTTAGAACCATACAAATAGTGCCTCCAAATCTTCAAAGTAAAGACGATTGCATGAAGCTCCAAATCATGAGTAGGGTAGTTCTTCTCATGAATTCTCAACCGCTAGACGCATAGGCTACCACCTTACCTTCTTGCAGATCAAAGACACCTCCCAAACCCATCTTGGAAGCATCGCAATACACTACAAACGGTTGGTCCGGGCAGTGCAATACCAAAATAGGAGATGTTGTCAACCTCCTCTTCAACTCATTGAAGCTCTCTTCACACCGTGCATCCCACACAAAGGCTTTTCCTTACACGTCAATTGAGTCAACTAAAGGCTAGCTTAGAGAAACCCTCAATAAACCTCCTGTAATAACCAGCCAACCCCAAGAAACTCCTGATCTCAGTCACTGACTTTGGGCTCTCCCATTGCAACACAGCATCAACCTTGGCTGGATCTACAGCTATACCATCACCGGAAATTACATGGCCAAGAAAACTCACTTTATTCAACCAGAACTCGCACTTTGACAACTTCGCATAAAGCTTCTTTTCCTTCAACACCTCTAGCACTAACCTCAAGTGTTCTGCGTGCTCCTCTTCCGTCTTGGAATACACCAAAATGTCATCTATAAATACTACCACAAAACGATCCAAGTAACTATGGAAGGTACGGTTCATGTACTCCATAAACACTCGGGGTGCGTTGGTAACACCAAACGGCATTACAGTATATTCATAGTGCCCATATCTAGTTCTGAAAGCTGTCTTCTGAACGTCATCATCCTTCACTTTAATTTGGTGATAACCCGACCTCAAGTCGATCTTGCTAAACACCTTAGCACCCACCAACCGGTCCATCAAGTCATCAATTTCTGGAGTGGATATTTGTTCTTGATTGTCACTTTGTTCAACTGCCTATAATCCACGCAAAGTCTCATGCTTCCATCCTTCTTCTTCACTAACAACACAAGTGCTCCCAAGGCGACACACTAGGCCTTATGAACTTCTTCTTAAGTAACTCTTCTAGCCGCTTCTTCAATTCGTGGATAATTCGACGCCGACATCCCAGACGGTGCATAGACACCGGTCCTGCACTTGCTGACAAGATCAATAGTAAATTCAACCTCTCTCTCTCGCGGAACACTCTAATCTCATCGTGGAATACTTCCTAAACTCGCACACTACCTTCAACCCTTCAATGATATCTTGACTCTCAATAGACAGAGACGCCATCAAGGCAAATAGATGAACTTCTTCCTTCATTAACCTACGCAATTGACCCGAAGGCAGCAAAACAGATTCTTCCTCTTCAGGAGGAAGGAAGTTTACGGATTTACTAAAGCGGCTTGATATGCACATGGTTATCAACTAACCACCCATACCAAGAATAACGCCCATTCCCTCCAAAGGCAAACAAATAAGATCAACAAGAAAATCTCTGCCGAAGACTGACAGAGGACACTTAGCACACACTAGGGAGGTAGTTACCGAACCCTTAGCTGGAGTATCAATAACCATCTCCCTCATCATAGAAGACAACTCAAGACCCAATTTCTCAGCACACAATGTAGCAATGAATGAATGAGTAGCACCAGTGTCTACTATAGCAATCAAAGGAGTACCATAAATAAAGCAAGTACCTCTAATCTCGTTAGCATCCTCGGATCCTGCCAGCGCAAACACTTTCCCCTTAGCTCTCTCCCTCTTGGGCTTAGGACAATTAGCACTCACATGTCCCGCTTCATCACAATTATAGCAAACAATCCCCTTCTTTTCACAGTTAACAGCTCTATGGCCCTTCTGACCACACTTGAAACAATGGACCTCTGGACACTCACTACTCTTATGACCAAAGCTTCTTACAAGTAAAACACACTATACCCGGCGGGCACCTCCCCACTTGAACTCTTACCAAAGACTGCTTTCCACTTGTTTTTACCTCCAAGAACATCATAGGGCTTTCCCTAAACCGAGTATTCCTCTTTTCCTTCACAAACCTTGTAAGCAAAGCAGATTATATCTTCCTCAAAGATTCTACACTTGTCAACCAAGTTGGCAAAGACCCGAATCTCCTGATACCCAATTGCTTTCTTTACATCAGTACGCAGACCACTCTCAAATTTGACGCACTTGGAGAATTCAGAATCGGCTTCATTGGCATAGTAAGGACAGAATTTGGCCAACTCCTCGAATTTGGCGGCATATTCACCATGATCTTGTTCCCCGTCGATTCTAAAAATTCCACCTCCTTCTTAGCTCTCACATCCTCAGGGTAGTACTTTCTCTTGAACTCTCTTGTGAAAACCTCCCATGTAACCTCCTCACCAGCATCTCCTAACCTTCTCAACGTCCTCAACCACCAGTCATCAGCTTCCTCTGCTAGCATATGGGTTCCCAACTTCACTTTCTCAGCAGCAGTGCACTCCATGACACGAAAGATCCGCTCTATCTCCTTTAACTGTGCCAAGGCCCCATCTGGTTATACCGACCCTCAAGGTGGGTGGGTTCTCCTCCGAACGTTGCTAAGTTACGAGCATTGACATCGCCACAGAAAGAGAGGTCGATTCCCAATACTTGAGCTATGGCTTGCAGAGCGCAGCCCAAAGCAACATCATCGCGTCTCGCCATCAAATCAGATATCTACACAAAGGAGCATAATTAGATACCACAGACATAACAATTAGACACTTGGTCGGACAGACCAAACTTCAGCTCTGATACCACTAATGTAACACCCCCTTTCTAACCATCCGTTATTTATTATATATTATCAGAGTTTTAAAATTAAAATCATTGAAAGAAAGTGTCACATCTCAACGCTTATGAAAACAACTATCTTATAGTCAAATAACAGAAGTCAACAAAACATTAATACGATACGCAAAGACATTAGTTTAGGGACGGGCCCACAAGCACCTGTTTTAGTTTACAGCACCAAAATGAAATAATATCTCCAACACAGCGGAAAATCACTAAGTTTACAATCATACTTAGTACATCACCAATAACAGCCAAAAAAAACATCAGAATAACAATAAAAATACGACTACGCCTCCCAGTGCTACATATCGTAGTGACACGACTACTAGCGCGAAAAGGCATAAGAATGCCCTCACTCATGCGGTACTGCAGTTGCCGACATAAGAAGCAACACGACGCAAATGAGGTGAGTCTCTTTATACAAATAATAATAATTAAGATAAGCATTATATATTGGTCGAGCAAAGAAGAACAAGTATTTCACAACAGACTTTCCCACATTATCAAGACACATCATTATATTTATAATTCAACCACAAGATATAACCATTAAAAGACATCATTAACATGTGTATGTGTGTATGCATGTATGCAACATGCATGAGGATCCATCATCACCGCAATTTGCCTTGAGGGCACATCACCGCTTTGGCCGGCCACCACACCGCTGGTCCGAAGCCCAACACCGCTTTATGCACATGAATTATGTGACTCTATGCCAACGCACCACAAACACAACACAAATGCCACAATATTTATTAAGCTCACCACTTTAATTATTTTCTCAACTCAACTCACCAACAATTTAAGCCTCGAGGCTACACACACGCTGGGACCGAGTCCCACACCGCTTTCACATCTCCACATAATTACAACTCGCTTTGTATCCTTAGTTTAGTAGTTTAACTCAACATTTACATCACCGCACAAAATTGGACCAAACCGACGCACTAGGGACCAAAACGCAGCGCCTAGTCACAACACTAGGTGCCACTAGCGCCATGGGCAGCCACTTTGGCGCCCATCTAGCACATAACTGAGACACTGCACTAGGCGCAGTTGCACGCCATTTTGGCGCCCTGCGCCACCCACACACACCACGCACACGCAACAGGCGCACGGGGCAGCCACATTTGGCGCCCCTGCGCAACACACTCACACGCCACTCACATCCTGCACAACCGGGCGCACTGGGCATGCTGTTGGCGCCACGCCAAGACACACACTCCTGACCTGGCCGCTTCGCCAGGCGCCCATGCCCTGCCACAACGCACACAACACACGCAGGGCAGCCACAACTTGGCGCCCTGCTCACGCACCCACGCACCACACTTGCACATTTGGGGCGGCCTAGACTTGGCGCCCCCTGCACATACCACAACAAAGACACAAAGACGCACATTGGCGCTGTGTTTGGCGCTCATGCTGCTAGACACATCGCCAGACACGCACGCGCGCACATTGGCGCCTCAGTTGGCGCCTGTGCTAGACATCTTCAGCCACACTGCACTGCACATTGGCGCCTCATTTGGCGCCTGTGCTAGGCACACACCGTGCCACACTGCACGCACGCACACACTGTCACGGGCATGCCATTTGGCGCCCACTCCCTCGGCTCACTCACAATTCTCACGCAGGCGCCACTGGGCGCCGCTCCAAAGACACACGCACATTCACACATTTTTCACACTAGGGCGCACGGCTGCTGCGCCTAGGCCGTGGCATGCCATCAACAACACAACACAATATTTCAACCTTTCACATCAAGGATTATCCAACATTACCACTATTATTTCACAACACTTCAACACCACTTTAATTAATATTTTGTCAAATGCATCTCAAACAACATACATCCACATTCTTTTCATTGAAGCAATCAATCAAACAAGTTGTAGACATAATTCATCTCATGCTTAATTTCACGTCAATTCAACATACATCACCACAATTTCTCAATACTACAACATGACATTTCAACAACTCAACATCCTACAATCTAACCTACATATATCACATATCTTAAGGATTATTATAAGCATAAAGATGAGCCCCCTTACCTTGAAATGCTAGAAATTCGAATTCACTCCAAGGAAACTCCACAAAAGCAAGCTTCTCCTTCTTCTCCTTTTGAAACCGTGGCACCCTTAGAGTAGTGAATTCGAATTTACATGTTGTAGAAATTGTGGTGATGTATGTTGAATTGACGTGAAATTAAGCATGAGATGAATTATGTCTACAACTTGTTTGATTGATTGCTTCAATGAAAAGAATGTGGATGTATGTTGTTTGAGATGCATTTGACAAAATATTAATTAAAGTGGTGTTGAAGTGTTGTGAAATAATAGTGGTAATGTTGGATAATCCTTGATGTGAAAGGTTGAAATATTGTGTTGTGTTGTTGATGGCATGCCACGCCTAGCGCAGCAGCAGCAGGCGCGCCCTAGTGTGCAAAATGTGAATGTGCGTATAGAGTTGGAGCAGTGGCGCCGTAATTGGTCGCCTCGCGGTGAGAATTGTGGAGTGAGCCGAGGAGTGGGCGCCAAATGGCATGCCCGTGATAAAGGTGTGCGCGCGCGCGCAAAGGTGGCACGGTGTGTGCTTCAGCACAGCGCCAAATGAGGCGCCAATGTGCGCAGCGCAACGTGGTCAAGATGTCTAGCACAGCGCCAACCGAGGCGCCAATGTGCGCGTGTGCGTGTCCGGGCGATGTAGCTCAGCACAGCGCCAAAACCCGCGCCAATGTGCGTGCGCTGTGGTGTCGCGGGTATGTGCGTGGGGCGCCAGTCTAGGCCGCCCCAAATGTGCAAGTGTGGTGCGTGGTGCGTGAGCAGGCGCCAAGTCGCGGCCGCCCGCGTGTGTTGTGTGCGCTGCGGCAGGCACGGGCGCCAAACCGAGGCGCCCAAAGGCCGGTGGTGTGTGTTCTGGGCGTGGCGCCAACTGGCATGCCCGCGCGCCCGCCAGTGTGATGTGAGTGGCGTGAGCAGCAGCCGCGCAGGGCGCCAAATGTGGCCGCCCGCGCTCGCTGCGCGCTGCGTGTGTGTGCGGGTGGCGCATGGGGCCAAAATGGCGTGCAACCCGCGCTAGTGCAAAGGTCTCGCGATGTGCTAGACGGGCGCCAAAGTTGGCCGCCCCATGGCGCCAAAGGGCGCCTAGTGTTGTGACTAGGCGCCGCTTTGGTCCCTAGTGCGCGCTTTGGTCCAATTTTGTGCGCGTGATGTAAATGTTGAGTTAAACTACTAAACTAAGGATACAAACCGAGTTGTAATTATGTGAGAGATGTGAAAGCGTGTGGGACTCCTATTCAAAGTGTGTGTAGCCCTCAAGGCTTAAATTGTTGGTGAGTTGAGTTGAGAAAATAATTAAAGTGGTGAGCTTAATAAATATTGTGGCATTTGTGTTGTGTTTGTGGTGCGTTGGCATAGAGTCACATAATTCATGTGCATAAAGCGGTGTTGGGCTTCGGCCAAGGCCAAAGCGGTGATGTGCCCTCAAGGCAAATTGCGGTGATGATGGATCCTCATGCATGTTGCATACATGCATACACACATACACACATACACATGTTAATGATGTCTTTTAATGGTTATACTCTTGTGGTTGAATTATAAATATAATGATGTGTGCTGATAATGTGGAGAGCTGTTGTGAAATACTTGTTCTTGCTGCCTGACCAATATATAATGCTTATCTTAATTATTATTATTTGTATAAAGAGACTCACCCTATCAAGCGTGTGTTGTTTCTTATGCTCTGAACTGCAGTACCCGCGAGCGTGAGGGCATTCTTATGCCTTCGCTAGTAGTCGTGTCGTCACTGATATATGTAGCACCAGGGGAGGGGCGTAGTCGTATTTTTATTGTTATTCTGATGTTTTTTTGGCTGTTATTGGTGATGTACTAAGTATGATTGTAAACTTAGTGATTTTCCGCTGTGTTGGAGATATTATTTCATTTTGGTGCTGTAAACTAAAACAGGTGCTTGTGGGCCCGTCCCTAAACTAATGTGCTGCGTATCGTATTAATGTTTTGTTGACTTCCTGTTATTTGACTATAAGATAGTTGTTTTCATAAGCGTTGAGATGTGACACTTTCTTTCAATGATTTTAATTTTAAAACTCTGATAATATATAATAAATAACGGATGGTTAGAAAGGGGGTGTTACAGCCTAGGTCGGTCTGTGTCTGGTGTCTTGCTCTGTATGTAACACTGGGGGCCGAGTAGGTTAATGTAGTGTAGTGTAACATTCTGATGTGTTTCAAAACATGTGATTCCGCTGTATTTTGTAAACTAACCGAGGTGATTTTGTGGACCATGTGTCCTTGGCCGAGGTGATACAATTATGTCTAATCTTGGTGTTTTAGTATTCCTTTGAATGCATTGCATGTGCTGTTTTAGTTGCTTCAAAATGTGGCATTCCCTTGTGGGTGTTGTTTTATGAAACACTGATTTTTGTGAAATTTTATAGTATAAGCCGAGGTAGTTAAGGGGGTGTTATGTAACACCCTAAATGATTTAATTATTTATTTGATTAAATTATTTAAAGTGTTGCACTAATTTTAATTATATTAAATTCTAATATATTATTTTATTTTAATTGAAGGGAGTAGTAGAATCAATGGGCTAGGGGGTGTAAAAGGGCCCAAGGTGCGCTGCCCAATGTACATATACCCAATTAAGTAATCTTCTCATTTGTGAGAAGAAAGAAAAGAAACGAAAGAAAGGAGAAGAGAGAAGAGGGAAATCGGCGCAAACCCTAGGGAGAGAAGGGAAACCAATCGCACCAAAGCAAAAGGGAGAGGAGAGCTCCATTGTTGCTGAGGTTTTGTAGGTGACTCTGAAAGAGGGCTTTTCTACGGTGAATTTAAGGTAAGGGGAGTCTCACTCTATAATAGAGGGTATAATAGGTTGTATGTAGGTCATAGGGTCTTAATTTGATGATATTTGATTGTTGATTGAATTGTTGTTGGACTGAATTTGATGAAATGCATGAAGAAATCGATTTAGGGCTTAAGTTAGGGTTTATAATACGTTGATTTTGTGGTTGTGATGTATGTGATGATCAAAGTGTGTAATTGAAGGTGCTAGCATGATTATGAAGTGTATTTGAATTGTTGTTGATTGTTGAATTTGAGAAAAATTGAAAGAATTGAAGTTTGGGTGCCCTAGGTGTCATGGGGCGCCAAGTTGCTGGGAAAATGGCGCCCTGTGCACT
This sequence comes from Oxytropis ochrocephala, assembly GCA_020916435.1. Classification (NCBI taxonomy): domain Eukaryota; kingdom Viridiplantae; phylum Streptophyta; class Magnoliopsida; order Fabales; family Fabaceae; genus Oxytropis; species Oxytropis ochrocephala. The sequence goes on along the minus strand of CM037089.1, from coordinate 80,167,035 downwards.
GTAGCAGTAAGTGTCTGCACTGTGTGCGTGTGTCTGTGTGCCTGGGCGCCAGAATGTGGGTGTTTTGGTGCCCGGGGAGTGTGCTGTGTGTTCTGGGCACATTTTACCGTGCCATCTTTTGCATTCACCTCCCCAATTTCAATTCTAAACATTTTGGCTCGAGTGGTTTCACTGTTACAGGTGTTATTTTAAAAATGTTCCTGTGAGGCATTGTGTGTGTGTGTGTGCATATGGGGTGGTTTGAGTGGAACTTAGAGTTTTAGGCATATTTTACTGTGCCATATTTTGCATTTGCCTGCCCAAATCCATTTTTAAACAATTTGGCTCGAGTGGTTTTACTTTTACAGTTGTCATTTTAAAAATGTCCCGGTGGGTGTTGCTTTGTGTGCGTATATGGGGTGGTTTGAGGGAAACTTACATTTCTGGGCATATTTTCCCGTGCCATCTTTTGCAGTCACCTGCCCAAATTCAATTTTAAGCATTTTGGCTCGAGAGGTTTTCTGTTTGCATGTGTCATTTTGAAAATGTTCCGGTGTGTGTTGCCGTATGTGTTGTGTTAGGTGCCTAGGGGTGAAACCTAGAGTTCTAGGCATATTTTCCCGTGCCATCTTTTGTATTTGCCTGCCCAAATCCATTTTTAAACATTTTGGCTGGAGTAGTTTTCTGTTTGCAAGTGTCAATTTAAAAATGTCCCGGTGTGTTGTTGTGGCGCCAGCGTCGCCGTAATGGCGCCCGGGTTGTCGTCAGTGTCTAGGCGTGGCGCCGTATGTTGTGTCTTGGCGCCAGGTGCTGTCCTTGGGTGTGTTTAGATGCTGTTTCGGTCCCTGAGTGGGGTATTGGTGCTAAATGTGTGGTTTTGATCCCCGAATGATGTTTTGGTCCTTTTATGCACTGTTTGGTCCTTTTGTGCGGGGTTGGTCCTTGTGTGATATATTGTATATGGACGATGAATATGGTGACCAAAAGTAGAAATAATGAGGACGCTATTGACGATGAATATGTGATTAAACTGAAATTGATGATGAATTTATTGACGATGGGTCTATTGACCAAACTTGAATTGATGATGAAGTGGTATATGGTATTGATGATGCATTGATGATGATTGTTAGTTGCTCATGGAGTCTCATGCATACATGTGCATTTATTGACGATGTTATTGATTGATGAGAGGCTTCGGCCTGAGCTATTGACGATGATGAGGCTCAAAATATTGACGATGAAAATTATTGACGATGAATGGTACCACATGCATGTCTGCATTTCATCACATCCATTCCATAATACTTGACGATGAATATTATTGATGATGATTAATATTGACGATGAGTACTATTGATGATGATTAACATTGACGATGGATATTATTGATGATGATTAATATTGACGATGAGTATTATTGATGATGATTAATATTGACGATGAGTATTATTGATGATGTTTAATATTGACGATGAGTATTATTGATGATGATTATTATTGATGATGAATGTTATACTGAATGTTATACTACTAGTGCACTCCTTGACTATGGCTAGCCTTTGTTCAGGCCAGTTATTGGTGTATTTTCAAGGACATCTCTGAGAGCCTCACAAACGTGGCCAATGACTGTTGTGAGCAGTATCAGATATCTGAGAAATCCCATAGTCAATTAGTTCACTATTTTATAGCACAAATGCGTTAAAAAGTAATGGAATGAATATATGGATGTGTGACCCTGAGATTGGTTAAATTCTATGAACTGATATACTGCTTATTATAGTTTTTATTATGTGGTTCGAGACTCACCCCTTTCTGTTGTTGATTACTACAGGTAGCCATGAGTGAAGGCTCACTTCCTTCATTTCCGAGTCGGTCTGCTCTGATACGTAGCACCTAGGGGGATGAGCTTAGATTTTCTAACTGTATTATTTGGTTCACTGTTGAACTGTTTTGTTGAAACTTTCATTGTATTTTGCTGAGATTAGTTGCTATTTCCGCTGCGATGTGTTGAGACTTAGTTATATACTGTTGAGGGTTCCATCCCGCTTGTTTATGTGTTACGTATGATTTTTGGATCTATGAGAGCAGTTGGTTGTTTTAACGTTATGGTTTAATTGAATGAAATGTAGCATTCCATGTTTGTGTTGAAAAATAATTTTTAAAACTCTGATATTTTGATTTAAATAGTCGGGTAGAAATGGGGTGTTACATTAGTGGTATCAGAGCAAAAGTTCGGTCCGTCCGGCCAAGTCTGTCTGTCATAGTGTCTATGACAACTAGGTACTGTTAGACTGGTTCTAAATTGTTGTTAATGCTGCGGTGTTAGGTTGAAAATGGCTGGAAGGAACAATGCTGCTATTGCTGAGGCTTTGCAAGCTCTAGCTCAAAGTTATGGGAACCAAATGTATCGTTGGTGACAATGCCGAACGCAGTAGTCCGCCACGCGTTCGAGAGGAGAACCCTCCTACCTTCAAGGGGAGGTACAACCCAAATGGTGCTTTAGCATGGCTGAAGGAAATTGAAAGAATCTTCAGGGTTATGGACTGCAATGACGAGCAGAAAGTTAGGTATGGTACCCATACCTTAGCAGAGGAGGTCGATGGACCGTGGCTAGAGACCGTGAGAGAGTTGTGGGTCGCGCATGAGGAAGTTACATGGGTCGTGTTTCGAGGGAGTTCTTGAGGAAGTACTTCCTGCAGGATGTCCGGGAAGAAAGAGCATGAGTTCCCGAGTTGAGGCAAGGAACATGATCAGAATCGAGTATGCGCCAAGTTCACGCACTTGGCTAAGTTTTATCCCCATTATAATGAGGTTTTGTTCTGAATTCTCAAAGTGCATTAAGTTTGAGAACGGGCCGAGAGTCGATATCAAGCAAGCCATCGGGTATCGTAAAAATCAGTGTTTCACGATCCGATTGATTGCCGCAGGATCTATGAAGAGGACAAAGAATGCTCGCTCTGTGGTCATGAGAGACCGGAGGGTAAGGTCCAAGATCGGGTAAACCCTATGAGAGGTCCGCTGATAGAGGTAAACAAAAGTATGGTGGTGGTGGTATGTCTGCTAATGGTAAGAGGTTCGCTGAGGGCAAGAAACCAAGTGGGGGAGATGCTCCCGCTAGCATTGTGTGTTTCAAATGTGGCAAGCCGGGACACAAGAGTTTTGATTGTAAGTCCGGGGGAAAAATGTGTTTCCGTTGTGGGAAGGAAGGGCATGTGTCATCTGATTGTGACCGCAAGGTAGTTTGCTTTAATTGCGGTGAAGAGGGTCACATTAGTACCAGGTGCCCTAAACCGAAGCAGGAGAGGTCCAGTGGAAGGGTGTTTGCTCTAGCTGGTTCAGAGGGACCCAATGAAATTAGAGGTACTTGTTTTATTTTTGGTACCCCTTTAGTTGCTATTGTTGATACTGGTGCTACGCACTCATTTATTGCTGCTGTTTGTGCCGAAAAGTTAAATTTAGTATTAACTTCTATGAAGAGGGAATGGTTATCGACACTCCAAATGGCGGTTCGGTGACTACCTCTCTCTATTGTGTGCCAAGTGTCCTCTGTCGGCCTTTTGGCAGATTTTCTCGTTGATCTTATCTGCTTGCCTTTTGGGTGGGTTGGGCGTCATTCTTGGTATGGATCGTTAGTGGATAACCATGTGCACATCAACCGCTTTCAAAGAAGTTCATTAGTTTCCTTCCTCCGTAAGGGAAGAGTCTGCTTTTGTTGCTCACGATCGGTTCTGCAGGGGGTGATAAAGGAGGGTGGTCATTTGTTTGCTTTGATGACATCTTTATCTCACGAACCAAGCTATAGTTGATGGGTTACAAGTGGTGTGTGAGTTCCTCAAGTATTCCCGATGAAATTCCCAAAGCAGCCGCCCGAGAGGGAAGTGGAGTTTGGGATTGATCTTGTACCTGGTACTAGGCCTGTGTCTATGGCACCGTACCGGATGTCAGCTTCTGAGTTATCTGAATTGAAGAAGCAGCTAGAAGAGCTTCTTGAGAAGAAATTTGTGAGGCCTAGTGTGTCACCATGGGGAGCTCCAGTTTTGTTGGTGAAAAAGAAGGACGAGAGTATGCGCCTTTGTGTGGATTATAGGCAATTGAATAAAGTGACGATCAAGAATAAGTATCCTCTCCCGAGGATTGATGATCTGATGGACCAACTGGTAGGTGCTAAGGTATTTAGCAAAATTGATTTGAGATCAGGTTACCATCAGATTAAAGTGAAAGATGAGGATGTCCAGAAAACAGCATTTAGGACTAGATATGGGCATTATGAACACTCTGTAATGCCGTTTGGTGTCACTAATGCACCAGGGGTGTTTATGGAGTATATGAACTGTATCTTCCATTGTTACCTGGATCGGTTTGTGGTGGTCTTTATAGATGACATTCTGGTGTACTCTAAGTCTGAGGAGGAGCACGCAGAGCACTTGAGGTTGGTACTAGAGGTGTTGAAAGAGAAGAAGTTGTATGCTAATTTGTCAAAATGTGAGTTCTGGTTGAAAGAGGTGAGCTTCTTGGGCCATATTATTTCTGGTGATGGTATAGCTGTGGACCCAGCTAAGGTTGATGCAGTGTTGCAGTGGGAGAGCCCAAAATCAAGAATCGAGATCGGGGAGCTTTTTGGGGTTGGTCGTTACTATAGGAGGTTCATTGAAGGTTTCTCTAAGCTAGCCCTTCCGCTGACTCAATTGACGTGTAAGGAAAAGCTTTTGTGTGGGATGCTAAGTGTGAAGAGAGCTTCAATGAATTGAAGAAGAGGTTGACTACATCTCCGGTGTTAGTGTTGCCTGTGCCGGATCAACCATTTGTTGTGTATTGCGATGCTTCCAAGATGGGTTTGGGAGGTGTGTTGATGCAGATGGGAAGGTAGTGGCTTATGCGCCCGCATTAGCTTGAGGACACATGAGAAGAACTATCCTACTCATGATTTGGAGTTGGCTGCTATTGTATTTGTGCTGAAAATTTGGAGGCACTATCTCTATGGTACCAGATTTGAGGTATTCAGTGATCACAAGAGTTTGAAGTACCCGCTTTGACCGTAAGAGCCGAACATGAGGCGTAGACGTTGGTTGTGAGTCTCCGAAAGATTATGATTTCGGCTTGAACTATCATCCCGGCAAAGCTAATGTCGTGGCTGATGCTTTAAGTCGGAACTTTGCATATGTCAGCAATGATGGTGAAGGAGTTGGAGTTGATTGAACAATTCCGTGATTTGAGTCTGGTTTGTGAGGTAACACCACAGAGTGTTAGATTGGGTATGCTGAGGATTGGTAATGATTTCTTGGTTAGTATCAGAGACGCCCAGAAGTTGGATGTGAAGCTGGTGGATTTGTTGGTGGCAGGTGATCAAGCTGTGGATGGGGATTTTAGGTTGGATTCCCAGGGTGTGCTGAGATTCAGGGACAGAATCTGTGTTCCTGATAATGCTGATATGAAGAGATTGATACTTGAAGAGAGCCATAGGAGCAAGCTGAGTATTCATCCCGGGGCTACGAAAATGTATCATGATTTGAAGAAGTTGTTCTGATGGCCTGGTATGAAGAAATATGTAGCACAGTTTGTCTATGCCTGTTTGACTTGCCAGAAGTCAAAGATTGAGCATCAGAAGCCTGCAGGGTTGATGCAACCACTAGAGGTTCCGGAATGGAAGTGGGATAGCATTTCCATGGATTTTGTGACTGGTTTGCCAAACACTGTGAGGGGATTTGACTCTATTTGGGTGATTGTGGATAGGTTGACCAAGTCTGCTCATTTCATTCCTATCAACATCACTTATCCGGTCTTAGGGTTGGCTAATATATATTCGTGTCATTGTGAAGTTGCATGGTGTCCCGAAGAGCATTGTGTCGGATAGAGACCCTAGGTTCACTTCTGAGTTCTGGGGAAGTTTGCAGGAGGCTCTAGGATCCAAGTTGAGGTTGGGTTCGGCTTATCATCCTCGTGATCGATGGATGTATTGAGAGAACCATTCATCATTGGAGGACTTATCGAGATCATGTGTTCTAGAGCGAGGAGGTGCGTGGGATACCCACCTTCCGTTGGTTGAGTTTACTTACAACAACAAACTACCATTCGAGTATAGGAATGGCTCCTTTCGAGGCACTATATGGTCTGGAGGTGTAGGACTCGCTGTGTTGGCATGAGTCCGGAGAGTGTTGTTCTTGGACCGGGAGGTTGTTCGGGAAACCACAGAGAAGGTGAAATTGATCGTGAGAAAATGAAAGAGTAACAAAGTCGGGTAAGAAGAGTTACCATGATAGGAGGAGAAAAGACTTGGAATTTCAGTCGGTGAGCATGTGTTCTTGAGGGTCACGCCTATGACCGTGTCAGGGCGTGCACTAAAAGCAAAGAAGTTGACTCCTAGATTTATTGGACCGCACTGCATCACCGAGAGGTTGGAAAGGTTGCTTATAGGGTGGCTTTGCCGCCTAATCTTTCGAACTTGCACGACGTGTTCCACGTGTCGCAACTTCTGAAGTATATTCCAGACCCGTCTCACGTAATTTCCATGGATGATGTAGAGGTGCGTGAGAATCTCACCGTGGAGACTATGCCGGTGAGGATTGATGATAGAGAAGTGAAGGTGTTGAGAGGAAGGACATTGCTCGTCAAGGTAGTTTGGTCGGGAGTCGCGCGCAGAGCATGACTTGGGAGTTGGAGAGCAAGATGCGGAGTCTTACCCAGAGCTATTTGAAGTCGTGTATGAATTTCGAGGACGAAATTTCCTAAGTGGGGAGAGTTGTAACACCCTAAATGATTTAATTATTTATTTGATTAAATTATTTAAAGTGTTGCACTAATTTTAATTATATTAAATTCTAATATAGTATTTTATTTTAATTGAAGGGAGTAGTAGAATCAATGGGCTAGGGGTGTAAAAAGGGCCCAAGGTGCGCTTGGCCCAATGTACATATACCCAAATTAAGTAATTCTTCTCATTTGTGAGAAGAAAGAAAAGAAACGAAAGAAAGGAGAAGAGAGAAGAGGGAAATCAGCGCAAACCCTAGGGAGAGAAGGGAAACCAATCGCACCAAAGGAAAAGGGAGAGGAGAGCTCCATTCTTGCCGAGGTTTTGTAGGTGACTCTGAAAGAGGGCTTTTCTACGGTGAATTTAAGGTGAGGGGAGTCTCACTCTATAATAGAGGGTATAATAGGTTGTATGTAGGTCATAGGGTCTTAATTTGATGATATTTGATTGTTGATTGAATTGTTGTTGGATTGAATTTGATGAAATGCATGAAGAAATCGATTTAGGGCTTAAGTTAGGGTTTATAATACGTTGATTTTGTGGTTGTGATGTATGTGATGATCAAAGTGTGTAATTGAAGGTGCTAGCATGATTATGAAGTGTATTTGAATTGTTGTTGATTGTTGAATTTGAGAAAAATTGAAAGAATTGAAGTTTGGGTGCCCTAGGTGTCATGGGGCGCCAAGTTGCTGGGAAAATGGCGCCCTGTGCACTGTAGCAGTAAGTGTCTGCACTGTGTGCGTGTGTCTGTGTGCCTGGGCGCCAGAATGTGGGTGTTTTGGTGCCCGGGGAGTGTGATGTGTGTTCTGGGCACATTTTACCGTGCCATCTTTTGCATTCACCTGCCCAATTTCAATTCTAAACATTTTGGCTCGAGTGGTTTCACTGTTACAGGTGTTATTTTAAAAATGTTCTTGTGAGGCATTGTGTGTGTGTGCATATGGGGTGGTTTGAGTGGAACTTGGAGTTTTAGGCATATTTTACTGTACCATATTTTGCATTTGCCTGCCCAAATCCATTTTTAAACAATTTGGCTCGAGTGGTTTTACTTTTACAGTTGTCATTTTAAAAATGTCCCGGTGGGTGTTGCTTTGTGTGCATATATGGGGTGGTTTGAGGGAAACTTACATTTCTGGGCATATTTTCCCGTGCCATCTTTTGCAGTCACCTGCCCAAATTCAATTTTAAGCATTTTGGCTCGAGAGGTTTTCTGTTTGCATGTGTCATTTTGAAAATGTTCCGGTGTGTGTTGCCGTATGTGTTGTGTTGGGTGCCTACGGGTGAAACCTAGAGTTCTAGGCATATTTTCCCGTGCCATCTTTTGTATTTGCCTGCCCAAATCCATTTTTAAACATTTTGGCTCGAGTGGTTTTCTGTTTGCAAGTGTCAATTTAAAAATGTCCCGGTGTGTGTCTTTGTGGCGCCAAAGCGTCGCCGAAATGGCGCTGGGTTGTCGCTCAGTGTCTAAGCGGGCGCGCAGTGCGGTCTTGGCGCCAGTCTTTGTCCTCGGGGTGTGTTTAGATGTTTGTTTTCGGTCCCTGAGTGGGGTATTGGTCCTAAATGTGTGGTTTTGATCCCCGAATGATGTTTTGGTCCTTTTATGCACTGTTTGGTCCTTTTGTGCGGGGTTGGTCCTTGTGTGATATATTGTATATGGACGATGAATATGGTGACCAAAACTAGAAATAATGAGGACGCTATTGACGATGAATATGTGATTAAACTGAAATTGATGATGAATTTATTGACGATGGGTCTATTGACCAAACTTGAATTGATGATGAAGTGGTATATGGTATTGATGATGCATTGATGATGATTGTTAGTTGCTCATGGAGTCTCATGCATACATGTGCATTTATTGACGATGTTATTGACGATGAGAGGCTTCGGCCTGAGATATTGACGATGATGAGGCTCAAAATATTGACGATGAAAATTATTGACGATGAATGGTACCACATGCATGTCTGCATTTCATCACATCCATTCCATAATACTTGACGATGAATATTATTGATGATGATTAATATTGACGATGAGTACTAGTGATGATGATTAACATTGACGATGAATATTATTGATGATGATTAATATTGACGATGACTATTATTGATGATGATTAATATTGACGATGAGTATTATTGATGATGTTTAATATTGACGATGAGTATTATTGATGATGATTATTATTGATGATGAATGTTATACTGAATGTTATACTACTAGTGCACTCCTTGACTATGGCTAGCCTTTGTTCAGGCCAGTTACTGGTGTATTTTCAAGGACATCTCTGAGAGCCTCACAAACGTGGCCAATGACTGTTGTGAGCAGTATCAGATATCTGAGAAATCCCATAGTCAATTAGTTCACTATTTTATAGCACAAATACGTTAAAAAGTAATGGAATGAATATATGGATGTGTGACCCTGAGATTGGTTAAATTCTATGAACTGATATACTGCTTATTATAGTCTTTATTATGTGGTTCGAGACTCACCCCTTTCTGTTGTTGATTACTACAGGTAGCCATGAGTGAAGGCTCACTTCCTTCATTTCCGAGTCGGTCTGCTCTGATACGTAGCACCTAGGGGGATGGGCTTAGATTTTCTAGCTGTATTATTTGGTTCACTGTTGAACTGTTTTGTTGAGACTTTCATTGTATTTTGCTGAGATTAGTTGCTATTTCCGCTGCGATGTGTTGAGACTTAGTTATATACTGTTGAGGGTTCCATCCCGCTTGTTTATGTGTTACGTATGATTTTTGGATCTATGAGAGAAGTTGGTTGTTTTAACGTTATGGTTTAATTGAATGAAATGTAGCATTCCATGTTTGTGTTGAAAAATAATTTTTAAAACTCTGATATTTTGATTTAAATAGCCGGGTAGAAATGGGGTGTTACATGTTACATTAGTGGTATTGTTGCGCCCCGAAAAATCCGGTTTGGGACTTTTCAGTTTGACAACGTTTGAAAATCAGTAGAGCCGCCACCAATATTTTATTTTAGGAAAACATTGAAAAAAACCTTTTTGAAAGCGGGTGGTCTTTCGAAAACTTAGAGATGTAGGTTCGGGGGTCGGTTGCGCATGGGGAAGGTATTAGCACCCCACGCGCCCTTTCTACCGAAAGGGAACCATTAATTTGATGTGGTTTTGAAATGTTTGATTTGAAATACATTGTTCTATTTATTCTCTTTTCTTTTTGAGAAATCACTTTATTGAAAGCGGGAAAAAGGGATGTTTTTGATATCTTTGAAAAGCGGAACAAGACAAAGATTTTTGAAAAGCGTGCTTGACGGGACAGGAACCCGGTCCTACGTACCCTCACCGGCCGAGGATCAAAGCAACGTAGTTCTTGTTTTTATGGGTTTTTAAAGGTATGCTTGACGCGGGACATGAACCCGTCCTACGTGACTCTCACAGCCGAGGATCAAAGCAACGTAGTTCTCGTGTTTTTAAAGGTATGCTTGACGGGACATGAACCCGGCCCACGTACCTCACAGTGCCGAGGATCAAAGCAACGTAGTTCTCGCTTTTTTGCGTGAAAACGGCTTTTGAGATTGAGTTTTGAAGTTTTTGAAATAGGACTCGAGTGTTCGCGAACACCAAACAAGCAAAGGCTTCGAGTGGCATTCGGTATTAACTCGAAAGAAAAGAGAGTTGGAACCGGTAATCAAACAAGCAATGGCTTCGAGTGATTACAAGCGACAACGTTGTATTACTTTTTGAAATTGTTTTGAAAAAGGCGAGCATCGGTGATGATTATCACTAACAACTCGTGTTATTTGAAATTTGGATTAGTTGATTTTTGATTAAGGTGTGGGAGCTTTCATGATAGCCAAACAAGCAAAGGCTTCGAGTGACTACCACTAATAACTCCTCATTAGCGATCAAACAAGCAAAGGCTTCGAGTGATGGCTAATGATTTATTTAAGAAAATGCCTTTAGGATTTTTATTGAACAAGCATTTGATTTTTGGTTTGAAAACTAGTTTAGAAAAGAAGTTTGATTTGGAAAAAAAGATTTCTTGAAAACAAGTAGAACATTTCAATCAACTTTAATCCCATAACCAAATGTAAGATGAATGAATGAAGTTCAAACATGTTCAATTAATCAAGCAAACAAGAACACATTGATCATCAATTAAGATTAAACATGCCCATACAATTAAGGGAATCAATTGTCAACGATGCAAGACAAAGTTCTAAAAGTAATTGTGCAAGTGTGTGTAAGAGAGGTGCAATTGTCTTAATGATTCTATGCTACACAAGTAGTAGGCTTACGCCTTCATATAAGAGCACATGCATGAGGGAAGGGATTGCACACAATTAAATCAAGACATTTGAATGGCATGATGGACAAGTGATACAATTAAATGATAGGCATAGGATATTCCTAATTGAATGATTGAACATGTAAGCAAAGATGCGTGAATGAGCAAGCATGTGAATGCATGAGTATACAATGGATGAATGCGCATTATAGAATGCAAGGCATGGCATTATTGGATGCATGATTAGGCAAACATGTGACTGCATGAATATACAAGGAATGAATATGCATGTTTGAATGCAAGACATGGTGTTAAGGGATGCATGAGCATCTAAGAATGGATGCAAAGCATACAAGTGAATGAATGACTAGCACATAAAAGGAAGCAAGGAACATGAACATATGAGGATGCATGAGAGTGTCACATAGACTAAGTGTGAATGAGGATGCATGAATGTGGAAGTAATTTGGTAAGGAATGGTAAAAGGTTTAAGTAAGAAAGTGGTAAAATGTTTTTGGGTTTTTAGTGTTTAGGAAATGAGATGAAATGTTTTTGTTTTGAAAGTGGTAAAAATGTTTTGGGGTTTATTTTATGAATATAGAAAGTGGGAAATGCAAGTGAGAAAATGTTTTGGGTATTTTTTGCAAATTGGTAAGTGGTAAAACTTTTAGTAAAAAGTTAGTGAATGGTAAAGTAAGAATGCATGAGGTGAAAGGTAATTATTTAATGAGATAGTAAAGTAAAAAGTTAAAATGTGTTTTTTTATTTATGGTAAAAGATTAATGAGTGGTAAGGTAAAAAATAAATGAAGGGTTAAAAATTACAAGAACACACTAACACAATTGTATTTGTCTACACAAGATCAAACACACATTTTAAGCACACAATTGAACCCTAAAAAGGGCCTCTAAGGCCGAAACCTTATATGCACAAATCAATACATTATTTCATGCCAAAACTCATAATCCACACATAGAACAAATCATGCAAATCATACACATCAAGCATTTTATTTACATAACTCAAAAATGAAAAGAAAGCAACACAAAACCCTAAATTCTAAGGCCCCTAAAACCGAAGTTTATAGACCCATAAATCAAGCCAAACATTCAACTTGTAAGCTATGACATGAACAATAGGATGCATATATCATGTGAAAATTCTTTATTCATGGAAAGGTGACAAAATGAGTATGAAAAATGCAAGAACATGGTTGAAAACACAAGAATCCTCTCATCAAGGCCAAGGGTTCACTTCAAACACCCAAGGCTCCCAATGTCCTTGACATAGTGTTTGAAATAAACCCTCTAAGCCTCTTTGAGAGAGGAAAGAGGAGTAGGAGAGAGTTTCACATGCTAAAAATTAAAAATGCACAAGATAACAAGCTTACCTCAAGAGATAACTAGCAAAAAGTGGAAAATGGAGATCAAGAACAAATCAACAATAATCTTCACTAATCACCAACAAATGTCACGCAAACTTGAGGGAAGCAAGCTCCTTTGTGATGTAAAAAATGGAATCAAGGGTGAAAAGAAAAGGATATATGAATATGGAGTGGATTTGAGGTGATTTGGTGGATGAAACTTGAAAAGAAAATGGAGGAGAAGGAGGGAGTGATTTCGGCCAAGAGAGGGAGGAGAGGAGGAAGAGTGCTAGCTAGGGTAAAAATGAGAGTGTGTATGTGAGGTCTCCTATTTTTGGGTTTTATATGAAGTGAAAATTTAAGGGGTATTTGTGACAATGCATCTCTTGTAAACCACTAGGATTTGAGAAAGAAATTGAATCAATGGTCAAGATGCATTATCACATGGATTAAGGGCAATAAAATGAAGAGAGAGGGGCTGGGTGTGCAGCATAAGGAGGGTGGTGAAGGATAAGCTCATTGACAAAAATGTATTTTTCCATAAAGCTTATTACACAAGTGCCATTTTAATTCAAATGAAAGGTGAGGATTGATTTTCACACTTGAATGAATGGCCATGATTTAATACAACTTGCAAACAATAAAAATAAATGGAAATGGGGTGATTATGGGCTGTTATTTCGCAGCAAGGAGTGTGAGAGAGTGAGTGGAATTGCAAATTGTACTATTGTTCTTATCCTTATCCTTTCAAAATTCAAATGATGTAGAATATTCCCTTCTAGATTATTCTTCCTAGTTCATGCCATTTTGGGCTATATCCATGATTCAATGATTGGGCTCTGAATTTTATGATCTCACCAATCCCAAAATTGATTTATTTACCCCACCTCAAAGGAAAAGACCATTTTACCCTTCTATCCAAAAACTAGGTTTTTAGGCCAAAAGGTTCAATGTTTATGCGCAAAAATAATCACAATGGGGCACAAATATCCTCAAATAAATCATTGATGATTATCCAAGGATTTGGGACAAAAGACCGCTTTTATTGTGAAATGACCAAAATGCCCTTTCACTCTAAAAACCCTAGTTTTTTTTTTACACAAACACATTTCCACCTCAAAAATGATTTTCCACCCTAGGAGTGACCTCTAGTACCTTGAAATGCATGTTGGATGACTTGTTTTGAGGAATTGTCTTTTATTTGCAAAATGACCAAAATGCCCTTTTGCACCGAAAACCCTAATTTGTTTAAGAAGTGCATTCCAACTTCAAAAATGATTTTAGAAGCTTTGAAATGACTTTTAAAACCCTAAATGCAATGCATGATGCTCTCTTCTCCTCTGGTTATTTATTTTGGGAAAATTAGGGTTTTGACTCAAGTTTGACAAAATTGGGGTATGACAATTTGCCCTCTTTATCTAGATTTTAACAAGGAATATGAATTGGCCAAAACATATTCCGAGGCAAAATATAGATAAAGAATTCAGAAATTATACCTATTTTGTCTACTTAGGAAAAACCGAATTTTCTTCTTTTTTCTTCTTTTTTTTTTTGATTTTTCTTTTTGGGTGAATGGATGCCACCAAAAACGATCAGAATGAATGAAGTGCCAACCTCAAAGCGGCAAAAACAAGAAGTAAATTGGTGCCAACCCTCGGGTGGCATAAACAAAGAAGAAATAAAGCGATAAATAAAACAAGAAAGAAGGTACCGCCCTCTCGATAAGCCGATATCGCGGTGTAACGAAAAGCGGTAAAGAAGGAGCGCTGCGTCGCTCCAAGGAACACTTGATTCTCGAAGGAGCATTTGCGGCTCAAGGAACACTTGGCTCAAGGAGCACTTGCGCGCTCAAGGAGTTCTTGGGCTCAATGAGTGCTTGCGACTCAAAGGAGTTCTTGGGCTCAAGGAGTGCTTGCGCGCTCAAGGAGTACTTGGACTCGAAGGAGTGCTTGCGGCTCAAGGAGTACTTGGGCTCAAGGAACACTTGGCTCTGAAAGTGGCCTATTCGAGCGGCTCGAGGTTCAATATCCAGTTGTGGGGGACTGATACATTTTACCTTGATGGACTTACGCTATGCTTTATAATCGACACAACTAGTCCGAAGGACGCCGCGGTCCGGGGCCGATCCGTCACGCCCGTGATGACTTGGCGAAATGAAGGACGCGAGGTCCGAGGGGCCGATCCGCTATGCTCGTGATGACTTGGCGAGATGAAGGTCAAGTTCAAAGTCGCCGCTTAGACTGTTGATTTGAACTAAACCGGGACTCGGTCCGACGATTCGCTTCGCTCGATAACGACGGATCCGGCGGGACGCCTTGGTCCTCGGCGGATGCACGGTCCCGGCGGATTTGCAAATCTCGCTGATTGATCGATTGAGATGACCGCTGCTGGCGTATTGAGGTGAGGTACCCGCGGCTCGAATATGAGGTGAAGTATGCTTTTTGAAGGGACGCTTGGGTTCTGAAGGGATTCACGAATCCTGTTGATCTTCTTCAGTCGGTCCATGCTTCCGCACCGATCCAGGTGTGTTCGCTCAAAGCAATGTAACTTTCTTCGCTTTCCTCCGACAGGTGATCCACGCCGTTGCACTAATCCGTGGTGTCCGCCGAAGCTAGCGGACCTTTCTTCTGCTTCCTCTGATGGGTGATCAATGTCGTTGCACTAATCCAGGGTGTCTGCTCAGGCTAGCGGACCTTTCTTCTGCTTCCTCTGATTGGTGATCAATGCCTTTGCACTGATCCAGGGTGTCTGCTCAGGCTAGCGGACCTTTCTTCTGCTTCCTTCGATTGGTGATCAATGCCTTTGCACCGATCCGTGGGTCCGCTCCGCCGCAGAGTCTTTTCTTCGAACCTTCCGCGGTCAATGCCACTACACCGCTTTAGGAGTCCGCTCTGGAATAGTAGGACTCTTCTTAAACTTTCTCGATAATGTGTACCGCACATGTTAGCGTATGCAAATGCATGGTGCATGGGATGAGGATGCATGTTATGCAAGGGTATGTTATGCAGAACATGTTATGCGAGTGCATGCAATGCTATGATTTTGGTGTGATGATGAATGTGGTAGATCGCTTTTCTTTTGTTGTTCTTTTTATTTGATTCTTTTCTCGACCCGCCTTTCTTTTTCTCGTCATTTGTTTTTGCTTTTGACAAAGGCTTATTCTTTTCTCGTTCAACCGACTCCGATACTCCCAAGACAAGATCGAGAGGCCGATGAAAACTGCAGGCTCATGGATCGAATGCGAGTTTACTTTATGGTTCGCCATCCGAATGGTTTGTGAGTGCAACCTTCTTTGTAAGATTAACTTCCTCCGTCGACTTTCTTTTTCTCGATCGCTTGTTTTTCTTCGCTCTCTCCTTGATCGCCTTTCTTTTTTTCTCGATCGCTTGTTTTCCTTCTTGCTTTCTTGCTCTTTTGCCCGCTGGCTTATCTTCTCTTTGGTTCACCAATCCGCGACACTCATGGCACGAGACCGAGGAATATATTGGACCTTGCGGGGCTCATGGGCCAAAAAGCGTGGGGCTTTAACTTTGTCGCTCAAGCAATCGTGGGCTCAATCACTTTCTCTTGCATGACTAACTTGTTTTGGGAATTGCCTCTTTCCGTGACCTTTAAGAATTTCGTAATGATTTGCAATGCTATATGATGTATGCACATGTTTTACGCTCAGATCACCATCATCATAAAACGCTTATTTTGAGCGTAGTAAAAGCGAAATAACAACAAACAAACATGAGAAAGTTTGAGCTTTATTGATGTGGAAGCCGATCGCATGCAGAATGTTACGACGATCGCTCAATATATTTGAAAGTTTTAAACTACAAAAAGACACGAAAACAAGAGAGAAGCTAATTTCTCGATCGTCTGCCTCTCAGGAATGAAGTGCTAAACATTTATGTCCTTGACCTTGATCACCCCTCATTCAAGTCTTCGTGGAAGTTGTATGCCTTTCTTTACTTTTCATGCTCAAGTTTTCTCGACCCTAATTTTTGCTCGATCGCCTCTTTGCGGGTTTCAATCCACCGGTCGCTCTGATTTTGCCTAGGTCGCCTTTTTTCGGTTTTCAACCTAGCGAGCTAATTCTTACTTGGCTTGTCTTTCTCTTTTTCGCTTATTTCTTTCGTGCATAATACTTCTTCACTTGATCGGAATTGACTGGGTTTCTTAAATCTTCTCCGTCCATGTTTGCGAGCATCAGTGCTCCTCCAGAAAAGGCTTTCTTGACTACATACGGGCCATCATAGCTTGGGGTCCACTTCCCACGGGGATAAGTTTGGATAGGCAAGATCTTCTTAAGCACCAGATCCCCTTGCTTGAATTCACGTGGTCGGACTTTCTTGTCAAAAGTCGTTCTCATTCTCTGTTGGTACAACCGCCACTTGACACAAGGTCGCAATTCTTTTTCTTCAATGAGGTTTAGCTGATCCGCGGGCTTGAACCCATTCTGCTTCTTCTAACTTGGTTTCCATCAAGACCCGCAGGGAGGGTATCTCAACCTCAATAGGGAGGACTGCTTCCGACCCATATACTAGAGAGAAAAGGATTTGCCCCAGTTGAAGTGCGTACTGAAGTTCGGTAGCCATGCAAAGCAAAGGGAATCATTTCATGCCAATCCTTGTAGGTTACCACCATCTTTTGCACAATATTCTTGATGTTCTTGTTGGCTGCTTTGACTGCCCCATTCCTCTTCGGGCGGTAAGGAGAAGAATTATGATGCTGGATTTTGAACTCTGCACACAGGTCCTTCATCATTTCTTTGCTCGTGTTGCCGCCATTATCGCGATGATCTTGTCCGGAAGACCATAACGGCAAATCGATCTTCCTTCACAAATTTGGCAACCATCGAATCAAGTTATACCGAGTATGAGGCGACTTCAACCCAATTGGTGATCTATAAAACTTTGCCTTGATATAATTGTAACTTGAATGAATCTTGGAGTGCAAGCCTTTTGATTTTCTTTCCCCCTTTTTTCCCTTTTTTTTTTTTGGACAAACATATTTAAATAAATAAACTTATTTGTCCTAAAGCTAAAACTCTGAGAAAACAAAAGCAATCGATCATTGATCGGAATGGATTTTTGGAGATTGTGGGTTTTTGTGAAGAAAGGATGATTGGGTTTAATGAAGTGCTTGGAGCTAATGGTAGGATGATTTTTATTCGGCGTTGGCTGACGTTTGGTGATTTATGATGGTTATTTGGCTTGATGAGGTGTTTAGAAGTTTTATTCCTGGCTAAGGGTTGGTGGAGGGCGGGGTGCCGAGGTCAAAGGGAAGTATTTGCAGTTTATTGAGACAAGGATCTCTTATGCTTTGTGGTAACGCATCACCACCACTTACATTTCTCTTGTATTTTTGGGACTTTCATTTTAAAATCCCTTTTTCTTTTTTTTTTTTTTTTTTTTTTTTTTTTTTTGATTGATTTTTTTTTTTTCTTTGACTCGGGTGAGTTGATAAAAAGTGATGCACCTTTTTGGTATTTGAGGTGATCCTTGTCTAGGGTGATTTTTGGATTTTTGGCTTGCGATGCAGGGTAGCACAGTTTTTTCAAGAATATGGGAAAATGGTCAAACTTTATTTCAACTCATGATTGCTCGCTTTCTCGTAAATTAACTCAAGGACAAGAATTTATTTACTCCTATATATTTGCTCTTTCTTTTTGTTTGATTATTTTCGACCAAATTTTCTTTTTCTCGTCATTTGTTTTTTTGTGTTTTTTTTTTTTTTGGAGGAAATCATCTTTGGGCTTAGCACGATTCAGATCTCTGTAGTCAACGCACATTCTGACCTACCCGTCCTTCTTCGGGACCGGGACAATATTGGCAACCCACTGTGGGTACTTGGCCATTGCTAGGAACCCTGCATCAAATTGCTTTTTCACCCCGTCTCTGGATTTGAGGGACATCTCAGGCTTCATCCTTCTCAATTTCTGCTTCTACAAAGCGCATTCGGGCTTGATCGGTAGCTTGTGTACCACAATGCTCGGTGTCCAACCTGCATATCTTGATAGGACCATGCAAACGCACCCACATAATCGCAAGCGATCACGAACCAACTTCATGCGATCTTCGTCATTCATGGTGGTAACCACTTTGACCTCTTTCTTGTTCTCAGCTGTATCCAAGTTGATCACCTCAGTGTATTCCCCGTGAGGCCGAATAACCCTTTCTTCTTGTTTCATTAACCTCATGAGTTCTGGAGGAGTTTCCCAATCTTCCTCAACATCCCCTCAGCCTGACTGATGGGGTGATCAAAATCAAAATATGGATCGCTAGCACTTTGTTATTTTGAGAGACAATTCTTGTGATTCTCGCCTTTTCTTAGGCGAAAAAGCGTAATGAAAAGCTAAACAAACAAGCAAACAATAACGAAACAGAAAAAGGACACATGAAATGAAGAGAAATGATTTTTATTGATGGAAATTCAAAAACAACGCTTTTATTGATGATGATGATTCTGAAAATAAAAACATGCGTGCCCTTACAACTTGTCCTATGGCCTTGGGCAGAGCCACCAGGGTTGCATTACAACTAATTACTTTGAGTTAAAAGGTCACGGGAAATCAGCAGCTTCTCAATTCTTCACCTCTTTTCCTAAAGAAGACAAATGACGAACCGCACTGCACCCACCTTCTTCGGTTTGGATCCACCACGGATGGCAACAACTTGGTTGTGATTAAGCAAACCGGCACTCACGGCTCGTGGATGTCACAGCATAGAATGCTCTGGGGCCAGGGATCTTGGTCTTTTGACTCAGCCAACCATTCGCCACTTCTTTCCTCTGCCACTTTCCTTCTTTTGGCTAGACTTGGATTGTATCCCAACCCGCAACGGTCCTTGTTCCTTTTTAGCTGGACGGGCGCAAGAATTCCTTGTCCAGATTTTCCCAAGCCAGACCCAACCTTATACCCTTGATCCATCATGATTTTAGCAACCTTTCTTATTACTTGTCCATTAACATCTTCTATGGCATTAGAGGTTGGCTTCTCGTGT
The DNA here is from genome assembly GCA_020916435.1 of Oxytropis ochrocephala. Taxonomy (NCBI): domain Eukaryota; kingdom Viridiplantae; phylum Streptophyta; class Magnoliopsida; order Fabales; family Fabaceae; genus Oxytropis; species Oxytropis ochrocephala. The sequence continues at coordinate 80,147,682 of CM037089.1, read as the reverse complement.
CCCGGCAATGGGTTTGCAGTTATGCTCGAACCATTTTGCTTGAATGAAATCCAATTGGCATCGATTAGGTCTTGCACCACACGCTTGAAGGCTTTACACTCCTCCACAGTATGACCAACCCCGTTTTCATGGAAACTGCAGGTAGCATTACCATTGTAACCTCTGGGAAATGGCGGCTGAACGGGCTTCATTGAACGAGTGCTGACTAAATTCTTGGAAATTAAGTAATCAAACAACTCAGTATATGTCATTGGTATTGGATCAAAACTGGTTCGTTTCTTGTGCTGATAACCCTGAGCCTTGTGATCAAACATCGTAATGCGACTCACCGGACATCCAGTTCCTCTGTATTTGTCCACCTCGTGAGCTTTGAATTTTGGTGGCAAAACCGAATCTGGGACCAAACACAGCTCACAGGCCTCCTTGGTTCTGACACCGGCACCCTCCATTGCCCTTACTCTTTCTTCGAGTGCACGACCGGGTCATTTGGCTGCGACCCTCAAACATGTGCCCTGGGGTGACTTCCCATACCGTAATAATACCATCCGGCCGAGGAGCATTATGAGGTGGTGCCACTAGCCCCGCAGTAGGACTAAGTGCAAAGCAGAGAACTAAAAATGCTGATCTGCGGTCCTCCCAGCCCTACAGCACACGCGGCGGTGGACTTGATTGGGCGCATTCACGCCGGCAGGAATAGATCCAACAGTTTGCGGCGTGGACCCAGCAGGCATACCCCAAGGACATCTTTGTGGAGTGTACTGATTTGACACATTCATTTCAGTGGTGATCGACTTTGATCCTGTGGAATCGCAATCAGAAGGCTTCGCGACATCAAGGAGGAACAAAAGAGGTGACACCAACTGGACCCACTACGGCGACGGCTTCAACAGCTGGCCCATTCTTTAGACTTTGTAGCATGGCCATCATCTCATGCATCTGGGCCTCCATTGCCCCAACCTTATCCTTAAGCACTTGGTTCTCCTGAGCCAGCTGCTCAGGATTCAAAATTTGCACGCCCAAGTCTTCACGCCTGGATTACTCTCGCCAATCTCCGATGCTCTTGCGGATTGGCCATCGCCTTGGCTTGTAGTCGGGTGAAGTATCGGTGACGGAGAACCAGCGTGCCTTTTCTGTTTGTTTAGACATTTATTGCATGAGAATGCATGAATGGATATATGAATGTATGTACAATGTCTGCTTGATGCCAGGAACCACGGGATGCCTTATCTTGTCATAAGCGCAAAACTTTTTCTTTGATTTAGGAAGTGAAGTAAATGAGAAATCGAAATAGCAAATCAACATACTTCATAACTGGGAAGCGAGAAGTAAGTCAAGCCTTGCTATTTGATTCCATTCTGATGCGACTATGACAAGACGGTACATTATTCGTTGGTCCCCGCAAGCAAATGCAAATGAAATGCAATATGAATGCAAATATTTACAACATTTAGCTTTAATGAATGCAGCATGATGGGATTATGATATGAATGATGCATGTAGAGATGACGAAAACGATGCATAAGGATGGAGGTTCAAAAATTCAGGATCGGTTTATTTGAAAGAAAGAAAATATTTTTGTATTTTCTTGGAAAGTTTTTGAAAAAGCTCCTTTTTGAGGAAGACATGCCCTAAATTACCATGCAGCACACAATTCGTATGCCCTCGTGTCCTACAAAGGTGGGAATCCTAAGTTCTAGGGCAACTTCAAAGGTTCCTCCCATGTAGTTCTAATTCACACCCTCACAATGGCTACCGGTTATAGAATCCTCATGCCGACACCCACAAATGTAGAATGCTACCAAGTGTGAGGCGTCATGAGAAAGCGTATCTCGGTCGAGACTTTCGTGAGTATCGCATGCACAAAGGTCTTGAATGACAACCACTAATCACCTCCACTCTCCTAAGTGTTTTGTTGGATCCGGGTATAGGAGCCCACCATAGAACATAAATCATAAGGTGTGAAAGTGTGTGATCGAGGGCATACTTCCTAAAATCTACCCACCCCACCCGCAAGGAAACCGAATGTACCCGGATAAACAGCTTGTCTACCCTAGGGTTCAACATGCACACACCGCTTTAATATACAAACCATCCCGATAAGTCCACAAAGTGATTACACGCATTACTTACCTCAAGAAAGGAGCTAAGAAGAGGGGACATAATAGAATGGGGGAATGCATGTTTTACCTTAAGAAAGGAGCGAAGAAGAGGGGACATGGGAATTTGAGTAATGCATGCATAAACGCAAACACAAGCATACAAAGGAAAAGAAAAAGAAAAGGAAGAGATAGAACATAATTTTTCAAATCAAACAATTTAAACCACATCAAATTAATTAGGCTTGACCTCATCTCTCTTTAGATAAATAAATAAAGAAAGAAAGTCCCCAAAGAGAGTCGCCACTGTTGCGCCGAAAAATCCGGTTTGGGACTTTTCAGTTGACAACGCTTGAAAATCAAGAGAGCCGCCACCAATATTTTATTTTAGGAAAACATTGAAAAAACCTTTTTGAAAGCGGTGGTCTTTCAAAACTTAGAGATGTAGGTTCGGGGGCCGGTTGCGCATGGGGAAGGTATTAGCACTTCACGCCGCTCCCTTTCTACCGAAAGGGAACCATTAATTTGATGTGGTTTTGAAATGTTTGATTTGAAATACATTGTTCTATTTATTCTCTTTTCTTTTTGAGAAATCACTTTATTGAAAGCGGGAAAAGGGATGTTTTTGATATCTTTGAAAAGCGGAACAAGACAAAGATTTTTGAAAAGCGTGCTTGACGGGACAGAACCCGGTCCCACGCACTTCACACGGGCCGAGGATCAAAGCAACGTAGTTCTTGTTTTTTATGGGTTTTTTAAAGGTATGCTTGACGGGACATGAACCCGGTCCTACGTACCCTCACAGGCTGAGGGATCAAAGCAACGTAGTTCTCAGGTTTTTTAAAGGTATGCTTGACGGGACATGAACCCGGCCCTACGCACTTCACACAGCCGAGGATCAAAGCAACGTAGTTCTCAGTTTTTGCGTGTGAAAACGGCTTTTGAGATTGAGTTTTGAAGTTTTTGAAATAGGACTCGAGTGTTCGCGAACACCAAACAAGCAAAGGCTTCGAGTGGCATTCGGTATTAACTCGAAAGAAAAGAGAGTTGGAACCGGTAATCAAACAAGCAATGGCTTCGAGTGATTACAAGCGACAACGTTGTATTACTTTTTGAAATTGTTTTGAAAAAGGCGAGCATCGGTGATGATTATCACTAACAACTCGTGTTATTTGAAATTTGGATTAGTTGATTTTTGATTAAGGTGTGGGAGCTTTCATGATAGCCAAACAAGCAAAGGCTTCGAGTGACTACCACTAATAACTCCTCATTAGCGATCAAACAAGCAAAGGCTTCGAGTGATGGCTAATGATTTATTTAAGAAAATGCCTTTAGGATTTTTATTGAACAAGCATTTGATTTTTGGTTTGAAAACTAGTTTAGAAAAGAAGTTTGATTTGGAAAAAAAGATTTCTTGAAAACAAGTAGAACATTTCAATCAACTTTAATCCCATAACCAAATGTAAGATGAATGAATGAAGTTCAAACATGTTCAATTAATCAAGCAAACAAGAACACATTGATCATCAATTAAGATTAAACATGCCCATACAATTAAGGGAATCAATTGTCAACGATGCAAGACAAAGTTCTAAAAGTAATTGTGCAAGTGTGTGTAAGAGAGGTGCAATTGTCTTAATGATTCTATGCTACACAAGTAGTAGGCTTACGCTCTTCATATAAGAGCACATGCATGAGGGAAGGGATTGCACACAATTAAATCAAGACATTTGAATGGCATGATGGACAAGTGATACAATTAAATGATAGGCATAGGATATTCCTAATTGAATGATTGAACATGTAAGCAAAGATGCGTGAATGAGCAAGCATGTGAATGCATGAGTATACAATGGATGAATGCGCATTATAGAATGCAAGGCATGGCATTATTGGATGCATGATTAGGCAAACATGTGACTGCATGAATATACAAGGAATGAATATGCATGTTTGAATGCAAGACATGGTGTTAAGGATGCATGAGCATCTAAGAATGGATGCAAAGCATACAAGTGAATGAATGACTAGCACATAAAAGGAAGCAAGGAACATGAACATATGAGGATGCATGAGAGTGTCACATAGACTAAGTGTGAATGAGGATGCATGAATGTGGAAGTAATTTGGTAAGGAATGGTAAAAGGTTTAAGTAAGAAAGTGGTAAAATGTTTTTGGTTTTTAGTGTTTAGGAAATGAGATGAAATGTTTTTGTTTTGAAAGTGGTAAAAATGTTTTGGGGTTTATTTTATGAATATAGAAAGTGGGAAATGCAAGTGAGAAAATGTTTTGGGTATTTTTGCAAATTGGTAAGTGGTAAAACTTTTAGTAAAAAGTTAGTGAATGGTAAAGTAAGAATGCATGAGGTGAAAGGTAATTATTTAATGAGATAGTAAAGTAAAAAGTTAAAATGTGTTTTTTTATTTATGGTAAAAGATTAATGAGTGGTAAGGTAAAAAATAAATGAAGGGTTAAAAATTACAAGAACACACTAACACAATTGTATTTGTCTACACAAGATCAAACACACATTTTAAGCACACAATTGAACCCTAAAAGGGCCTCTAAGGCCAAACCTTATATGCACAAATCAATACATTATTTCATGCCAAAACTCATAATCCACACATAGAACAAATCATGCAAATCATACACATCAAGCATTTTATTTACATAACTCAAAAAATGAAAAGAAAGCAACACAAAACCTTAAATTCTAAGGCCCCTAAAACCGAAGTTTATAGACCCATAAATCAAGCCAAACATTCAACTTGTAAGCTATGACATGAACAATAGGATGCATATATCATGTGAAAATTCTTTATTCATGGAAAGGTGACAAAATGAGTATGAAAAATGCAAGAACATGGTTGAAAACACAAGAATCCTCTCATCAAGGCCAAGGGTTCACTTCAAACACCCAAGGCTCCCAATGTCCTTGACATAGTGTTTGAAATAAACCCTCTAAGCCTCTTTGAGAGAGGAAAGAGGAGTAGGAGAGAGTTTCACATGCTAAAAATTAAAAATGCACAAGATAACAAGCTTACCTCAAGAGATAACTAGCAAAAAGTGGAAAATGGAGATCAAGAACAAATCAACAATAATCTTCACTAATCACCAACAAATGTCACGCAAACTTGAGGGAAGCAAGCTCCTTTGTGATGTAAAAATGGAATCAAGGGTGAAAAGAAAAGGATATATGAATATGGAGTGGATTTGAGGTGATTTGGTGGATGAAACTTGAAAAGAAAATGGAGGAGAAGGAGGGAGTGATTTCGGCCAAGAGAGGGAGGAGAGGAGGAAGAGTGCTAGCTAGGGTAAAAATGAGAGTGTGTATGTGAGGTCTCCTATTTTTGGGTTTTATATGAAGTGAAAATTTAAGGGTATTTGTGACAATGCATCTCTTGTAAACCACTAGGATTTGAGAAAGAAATTGAATCAATGGTCAAGATGCATTATCACATGGATTAAGGGCAATAAAATGAAGAGAGAGAGGGCTGGGTGTGCAGCATAAGGAGGGTGGTGAAGGATAAGCTCATTGACAAAAATGTATTTTTCCATAAAGCTTATTACACAAGTGCCATTTTAATTCAAATGAAAGGTGAGGATTGATTTTCACACTTGAATGAATGGCCATGATTTAATACAACTTGCAAACAATAAAAATAAATGGAAATGGGGTGATTATGGGCTGTTATTTCGCAGCAAGGAGTGTGAGAGAGTGAGTGGAATTGCAAATTGTACTATTGTTCTTATCCTTATCCTTTCAAAATTCAAATGATGTAGAATATTCCCTTCTAGATTATTCTTCCTAGTTCATGCCATTTTGGGCTATATCCATGATTCAATGATTGGGCTCTGAATTTTATGATCTCACCAATCCCAAAATTGATTTATTTACCCCACCTCAAAGGAAAAGACCATTTTACCCTTCTATCCAAAAACTAGGTTTTTAGGCCAAAAGGTTCAATGTTTATGCGCAAAAATAATCACAATGGGGCACAAATATCCCTCAAATAAATCATTGATGATTATCCAAGGATTTGGGACAAAAGACCGTTTTTATTGTGAAATGACCAAAATGCCCTTTCACTCTAAAAACCCTAGTTTTTTTTTTTTTTTGAAACACATTTCCACCTCAAAAATGATTTTCCACCCTAGGAGTGACCTCTAGTACCTTGAAATGCATGTTGGATGACTTGTTTTGAGGAATTGTCTTTTATTTGCAAAATGACCAAAATGCCCTTTTGCACTGAAAAACCCTAATTTGTTTAAGAAGTGCATTCCAACTTCAAAAATGATTTTAGAAGCTTTGAAATGACTTTTAAAACCCTAAATGCAATGCATGATGCTCTCTTCTCCTCTGGTTATTTATTTTGGGGAAAATTAGGGTTTTGACCTAAGCCGGACAAAATTGGGGTATGACAGGTATCAGAGCAAAAGTTCGGTCTGTCCGACCAAGTGTTGAGTCTTGAGTTTCCTCGAGTCTTGTGACTCGTTCTGAACCTAGTTTGTTTATATGTTCAGTGAGATGGCTGGTCGAGCTGGTAGAGATGATGCTGCGATAGCTGCTGCTTTGGAGGCGATGGCTAATGCTGTGCGGAACCAGCAAAATGCCGAGGAGGCTGGAGCGCGTAGGTTAGCTACCTTCCAAAGGGAGAATCCTCCTTCCTTCAAGGGGAGGTATGACCCCGATGGAGCTCTAGCATGGTTGAAGGAGACGGAGAGAATATTCCGAGTTATGGACTGCACTACTGCGCAGAAGGTGAGGTTTGGAACTCACATGCTTGCCGAGGAGGCGGATGATTGGTGGCTGGAAGTTCAGCCGAGATTGGAAGTTGCTGGAGAAGTGATCACATGGGAGGTTTTCAAGAGAGAGTTCATGAGGAAGTACTACCCCGAGGATGTTAGGGGGAAGAAAGAGATAGAGTTCTTGGAACTTAAGCAAGGAGGCAAGTCAGTGTCAGAGTATGCTGCAAAATTTTCCGAGTTGGTGAAGTTTTACCAAAAAATTTTCCGAGTTGGTGAAGTTTTACCCCTATTACACTGGAGCTACTGCCGAGTTCTCTAAGTGTATGAAATTTGAAAATGGTTTAAGGCCTGAGATCAAGCAGGCAATTGGATATCAGAGGATAAGGGTATTTGCTGAGTTGGTAGACAGCTGTAGGATCTATGAGGAGGATAGTACTGCTGCTGGTAAAGTTGGGAAAGAGAAGAAGACCTTTCAACATCAACACCGTGGGAAGCCCTATGAGAATTTTGGAAGTAAGGGCAAGGGGAAGGCTGTCTGGGGTAGAAGGCCTAGTGGGGGAGACGCTCCTGCTAGTGGAGTCTGTTTTAAGTGTGGGCTGCCTGGTCACAAGGCATTTGAGTGCAAGGCCGGTGAGAGGAAGTGCTACCGATGTGGCAAGGAGGGCCATGTAGCTGCTGATTGTGGACGAAGGAAGTTGGTGTGCTTCAATTGTGGAGAAGCGGGTCACATCAGTCCCAAGTGCCCCAAGCCAAAGAAAGAGAAGAGTGTGGGGAAAGTGTTTGCGCTAGCTGGGTCCGAGGTGGTGAATGAGATCAAAGGTACGTGTTTTATCAATGGTATTCCTCTGGTTGCAATTATTGATACTGGTGCAACTCATTCGTTCATTTCTGCTATGTGTGTTAAGAAATTGGATTTAGTTTTGTCTTCCTTGATGAGGGAGATGGTCATCGATACTCCAGCCAAGGGTTCGGTGACTACCTCTCTGGTATGCTCGAAGTGCCCTTTATCTGTCTTCGGTAGGGACTTCGTTGTTAATCTAATTTGTTTGCCTTTAGATGGAATGGATGTTATCCTAGGTATGGACTGGTTAGTGGATAACCACGTTCATATCAATTGCTTTGAGAGGTCAGTGAGTTTCCCCTCTTCCGAGGTGGAAGAGTCAGTGCTGCTGCCTGTTGGTCAATTGCGCAAGTTAATGAAGGAAGAGGTTACTCTGTTTGCATTGTGGGCGTCCTTGTCTATAGAGAATCAAGTGAGGATTGAGGAGTTACCAGTGGTACAAGAGTTCGCCGAGGTCTTTCCTGAGGAAATTCCAGACGTGCCACCTGAGAGAGAGGTCGAGTTCACAATTGAGTTGGTACCTGGTACCAAGCCGGTGTCTATGGCACCTTATAGAATGTCTGCATCCGAGCTGTCCGAGCTGAAGAAACAGTTAGAAGAGTTGTTGGAGAAGAAGTTTGTGAGGCCTAGTGTGTCACCTTGGGGAGCACCGGTATTGCTAGTGAAAAAGAAGGACGGAAGCATGAGACTTTGTGTGGATTACAGACAGTTGAACAAGGTCACAATCAAGAATAAGTATCCACTTCCAAGAATTGATGATTTGATGGACCAATTAGTGGGTGCGCAAGTATTTTCTAAGATCGATCTGAGGTCGGGCTACCATCAAATCAAAGTGAGAAATGAAGATGTACCTAAGACAGCATTTAGAACTCGGTATGGACACTACGAGTACTTAGTAATGCCCTTTGGTGTCACTAATGCTCCAGGGGTATTCATGGAGTATATGAATCGCATTTTCCATGAATATCTTGATCGGTTTGTAGTAGTGTTCATAGATGACATTTTGGTTTACTCCAAGTCAGAAGAAGAGCATGCCGAACACTTGAGGTTAGTGTTGGAAATCCTAAGGGAGAGGAAGTTGTATGCGAAGCTTTCCAAGTGTGAATTCTGGTTGAAGGAGGTGAGTTTCCTAGGTCATGTAGTTACCAGTGATGGTATTGCAGTAGACCATTCCAAGGTTGAAGCTGTGTTGCATTGGGAGGTGCCCAAGTCGGTCACCGTGGTGAGAAGTGTAACACCCCCTTACTCTCTTTAAATATTTAATTAAAATCAGAGTTCAAAAATTGTTTTTCTTTTAAAAGATACATCCTCAAGGGAATGCTACGTTCACCATACATATGACTTAAAATTAGTCAACATACTCTTTCATTAACAAAATATATTGCGTGTTACATATCACGACTTAAATAGGACGAACCCTCAAAAATACCTGTTTAGTTTTACAACAGTCCAAAACTAGTTCACTAGCCAGCGGAATGACAATAAGTCTTACTTATACAATACATACTCTATACATACTCTAAACCAGTTTAATACATAAAGTAAAATAATGGTACTATACTCCCACATCCCTAATGTGACTACTCAGAGCTTGACACACTAACTCAGGAAGGCATGGGCACCTTCACTCAAGATCACCGCACAACACCTGTTTGTCGCCACGAGAGCAGGCAACATAAAATGCTAGGGTGAGTCTCTTTGCATAAATAATAACAAATAATATAAGCATTATACGAGGAAGGAAATAGAACACACTCTACAACCATACTAACATACGTCACTAAATACAAACATCGAGAAGCCTCACCGCTCAAGTAACAAACACTCATCCTCGGTCCATATAGCATTAACTCCCACTCATCCGGGAGACATCAATCAAATGTATGAGTGTATGCATGAGTGCAATGCAACCCAAACTCTAGGGTATAATGCATGTGGATCCATCTCTTTTAGGCCACTCAAGGCCGCCACGCAGGCATATCATCTCTTTTAGGCCACTCAAGGCCGCCACGCAGGCATATCATCTCTTTTAGGCCACTCAAGGCCGCCACGCAGGCATATCCGTCGCTGATGCATATGATTCATGAGACTCTATGAACAATGCATCACTCACAATCAACCATCTCTTTTAGGCCACTCAGGCCGCCACGCAGGCATATCATCTCTTGTGTTATTCAACAACACTAAACTCACCGGCATTGCGCCGTCACCACAACATTGCTTATTTCTCTTAGACAACCTCAATAGCACTAAGGCTAACGCCCATCTCACAGGACACCTCTACTCTATAGGTAGTGAACAACTCAATCACTACAACTCAGTCACTACGTGAACCTCTCGTCACCTAGGACTAAAACGTCACATAAGGACCAAATGGAAGCACACAGCTCGTAGACAACCTCTAGGCAACTCTCAATTATATTGGACCACTTACTCAAGGCACAAAGCCACACCTCAACCGGCAACCACGGGCATGCCACTTGGGCACCCTTGCCGTAACACACACATCAATGCCTAAAGCATAAGGGCACACCACAATCGGCGCCCACACCATACGCACACGCCTACACCACCTCACCACACGTCATTCACTTACACGCAGGCGCACACAGCTGCCACCCTTGGCGCCAGCCCTGCGCCCAACACATGTATCAAGTGCACCAAGGCACCCCAAGGGACCCCAAGGCGCACCAAGGCACACGGGACAGCCACATTTGGCGCCCTTCACCGTGCCACACCTCCACACACCCACACTCAGCGCACTAAGGCGCGCGGGACAGCCACACTTGGCGCCCCACACATGCACATGCAACCTCGGCTAGACCAACCAGACTTCGCGCCAATTTGCTAGGCAAATGGCGCCCCCTCTTTGCCAGCTCAACCAAACCGATTAACTCAATTAACTCAATTAACTCAATCAACTCAACTAACTCAATTAACTCAATTAACTCAACTAACTCAATCAACTCAACCACATTTTTAATCCAACAACTCAATTATCAAAATAATCCAAATACACCTAAGCACCCATTTATTCACAACAAAACAACCACACTCATAAACCACACAAAATACATATCAATCCCATTTCAACAACAACATAATGGGTTCCTCAAAAATCAATTCAACAACTCAAGCAACACAATCAAGCAATCATGTTCACTCATCAATTCAAATACACCTCAATCAATATATATTCACTAATCACTATTCATCATCTTCACCAAATACATCAAATTACACATTCTAAACCCATCACACATACAATCACTCATATTACAAATTATTATGAATGAAAAAGACCCCCTAACCTTTGAAATTTGAAGAATATAAGCTCTCCTATCCTCCAAAAGCCCAAGAACACCAAACAATCACCAATTCCAACATTTGAGCTCAAAACCCCATTAATGGCAAAACAACAACAAGAAGAAATTAGGGATTGATATTCACATCAATAGATAGAGGAGGAAAAATGGAAGAGAATGAGCTAAAAGCCCCTTACCTAGTGCTAAGATGGAGAAGATCTCCACCTCTTTCCTCCCTCTCACCGTCGCCTCTCTCCTCCTCCTTTCTCCCTCTCGCTTCTCTCTCTCGCTTTCCTTTCTTTCTGTCTCGGCCACTTCTTTTCTTTCTTCTCTTAATTCATTTCTTTCATTTGATCCACATACAATTGGGCCCAAATGGGTTGGGCCTCTATTCACACCCCCTCAATTAATTCAACTACTCCCTAACTTAATAATACCACCACTCTCTTATTTGCTATCTCTCACCTCCATATTTAATTAAAACACCTCATTCATTTAATTAAATATGACTAACCACATAACTCCTAAGTAATTAATTAAATAAATATTCAAATTATTTTCATGCATAAGAAGTTTCTTGGGTCTAGTTGGTTATTACGTATGTTCATAGAGGGTTTTTCTAAGTTGGCGTTACGCTTGACCCAATTGACTTGCAAGCGAAAAGCGTTTGTGTGGGATGATCAATGTGAGGAAAGTTTTCAAGAGCTGAAGAGGAGGTTGACAACATCACCAATTTTGACGCTGCCTAATCCAGGTGAGCTTTTTGTAGTATATTGTGATGCATCTAAGTTGGGTTTGGGTTGTGTCCTGATGCAAGAGGGCAAAGTGGTTGCTTATGCTTCAAGACAACTGAGGATTCATGAGAAGAATTACCCCACTCATGATTTGGAGCTAGCTGCAGTGGTGTTCGCATTGAAGATTTGGAGGCATTACCTATATGGTTCTAGGTTTGAGGTATTTAGTGATCGCAAGAGTTTGCAATATTTGTTTAACCAGAAAGAGCTGAACATGAGGGAGAGGAGGTGGTTGGAGCTATTGAAGGACTATGACTTCGGTCTAAATTATCATCCAGGAAAAGCCAATGTTGTAGCCGATGCCTTGAGTAGGAAGTCTTTGCATGTGTCGTCCATGATGATGAAGGAGTTGGAACTATTAGAACAGTTTAGGGATTTGAGTTTGGTGTGTGAATTAACACCTCGGAGTGTTAAGCTAGGAATGCTGAAAATCACTAATGAGTTTTTGGTTAGCGTCAGGGAAGCACAGAAGGTCGACGTGAAGCTTGTTGATTTAATTGTGGGAATTGGCCGAGATAGTAATAAGGATTTTGAGCTGGATGCGCAAGGGTTATTGAGGTACAGGGGTAGGATTTGTATACCTGATGAAGAGGAAATTAAGAAGGCAATTCTGGAGGAGTGTCATAGAAGTAAATTGAGTATTCACCCAGGAGCTACGAAGATGTATCAAGACTTAAAGAAATTATTTTGGTGGCAGGGAATGAAGCGGGATGTAGCTCGGTTCGTTTATGCTTGCTTGACTTGTCAGAAGTCCAAGGTGGAGCACCAAAAGCCGGCAGGATTGATGCAACCGTTGCAAATTCCAGAGTGGAAATGGGATAGCATCTCAATGGACTTTGTAACTGGTTTGCCGAGGTCAGCGAGGGGTTTTGATACTATTTGGGTGATTGTTGATAGGTTAACCAAGTCGTCTCACTTTGTTCCTATTAACATCACGTATCCAAAGGCCAAGGTTGGCGTGAGATTTACATCAGTGTGATAGTGAAGCTTCATGGGGTTCCTTCAAGCATTGTATCAGATAGGGATCCAAGGTTTACATCAGAATTTTGGAAGAGTTTGCAAGAGGCGTTAGGCTCCAAGCCGCGTTTGAGCTCGGCATACCATCCTCAGACTGATGGTCAATCTGAGAGGACCATCCAGTCTTTAGAAGATTTGTTAAGAGCGTGTGTTCTTGAGCAAGGAGGTGTGTGGGATTCGTATCTTCCTTTGATTGAATTTACATATAATAACAGTCATCATTCTAGTATTGGGATGGCACCCTTTGAAGCTTTGTATGGTAGGAGGTGTAGGACTCCATTATGTTGGCATGAAACTGGAGAAAGAGTGGTGCTAGGACCCGAGATAGTTAGGGAGACCACCGAGAAGGTAAAGCTGATTAGAGAGAAGATGAAGGCTTCACAGAGTAGGCAGAAAAGTTACCATGACAAGAGGAGAAAAGACTTAGAATTTCAGGCAGGCGACCATGTGTTTTTAAGAGTCACCCCTGTGACTGGAGTTGGACGAGCTCTGAGGTCCAAGAAGTTGTCCCCCCGTTTCATTGGACCTTATCAAATTTTGGAGAGAGTTGGGAAGGTGGCATACCGAGTTGCATTGCCACCAAATCTGTCAAATTTACATGATGTGTTCCATGTATCTCAGCTGAGGAAGTATGTTCCTGACCTATCTCATGTTATTCAAATGGACGATGTGCAAGTAAGAGACAATCTCACTGTGGAGACAGTGCCTATTAGAATTGAAGACCGAGAAGTGAAGACTCTTAGAGGGAAGGAAATCAAGTTGGTTAAGGTGGTCTGGTTAGGAGCTACTGGTGAGAGTGCTACTTGGGAGTTGGAAAGCAGGATGCAAGAAGTCTATCCCGAGTTGTTTGATTGAGGTAAGATTCCGAGGACGAAATCTCCTAAGTGGGGGAGAGTTGTAACACCCCAAAATAGTTCAATTAATTAGTTAATTGAGTTATTTAAGGTTTGCAACGTTTCAATTAAGTTTAAGTGATTAATTGAAGTTATTGTATTAGGAGGTGTTTAAGGAGTAAGAGAAGTGTGATTAAGAAGGCCCAAGGCCCATGGCATTTTGAGCCCACGTCTATAGCTTAAGAGGAGAAGCTGAGGGGGAAAGAAGCACATTTCCCATTTCTTGAGAAAAGAAGTCAACGCAAACAGTGATTAGCTAGTGAGAGAAGGAGTGAGCATTCTAGAGAGAAGGAAGAAGAATCAGTGGTGAAGAGCTCAGTCTAGCAAGGAAGTGAGCTGATATTGTTGATCGTGAAGTCTTGGTGGAAGGGAGTGCTTGTTCTTCAAGTTATTGAAGGTAATGGGGCTCTCTTTCACGTGTAATAGTGTAGGTATGGCTAGCTTTGAGTGTGAGTTAACTTCTGATTGGTTTCATGAGCTATTTGTAATGTTTGTTGTGTGATTATACTGTGTTTTGCTGTACTGGGATGAGTATTGAGAGCATTGAGTTGGTGTGTTAGTCAAGTGAGAGTGAGTTGGAATGAACAGAAGAGGTGTGCGTGTAAAATCATGGTTTCCAGCAAGTGTGAGTGACGTTGGAACTTAGACGCCTTAGTTATGCTTGTAAACCGAGGTGAAGTAGCCTAGGTGAGCTAAGATAGGTCAAGTGGAAGTCAATGCATAGTGTGACCAAGTGTTTGAGGTCTGTGGGTGGGTGTGAATCAATGTATGAGTCTACGTCTAGCTGGCGATGGGTAACGTTACAGAAACCGAGTTGTAGGTGTCCTCTGGAAGGTATACTGAGGTGGTAGAGTAGGGAACCGAAGTGTAGGTGACGAGATGGGGTTGCCGAGGTGGAACGCCCAGGTACCGAGGTGAAGTTGGTAAAGAGGGAGGATACCAAGGTATAATTTAGGTCTGTCAATTGGCGTAGGAAAGAATGAGCGCTAAGACCTTAAGTGTGGAAAGTGTCTAAGCCTAGTATACCGAGGTGCTGAGGTTGAGAACAGTGCCGAGCTGAGGTAAAGAGCCGAGGTGCTGCCAGAGTGCCGAGGTGCTTGTTTTGCGCCAGTTTTGCGTAGCAAACTGTTGGGCGATAGTGTGAGGCGCGCCTAGCGCTAAGGAAAATAAAATGACTGAGCGATAGTGTGGTTTTGGTCCTTAGGTGACGTTTTGGTCCCTAAGTGACGTGTGGACCTCGGTTTCACTTTTGGTCCACTGTTGGTAGTGCCGAGGTGACCGAAGGGTCTGTGGTTAGCCTTAGAGCTATGAGATCGGTATGGGGAGGTCGGCCTTAGTGCTGTGGTGATGTCTAGGTGGAATAGATGTTAGATTGAACGACGATGATGAGCCGAGAGGCTATAAATAATGACGATGAGCCGAGAGGCTATAAATAACGACGATGTAAGTTCATGGGTGTGTGGAATTGTTGTGATTGATGCATTGTCATGAAGTCTCATATATCATATGCATGAAGCCGAGAGGCTATAAATAACGACGATGAGCTGAGAGGCTATAAATAACGACGATGATGAGCCGAGAGGCTATAAATAACGACGATGAGCCGAGAGGCTATAAATAACGACGATGGAGGTACCTCATTGCATATTACCCTCGGGTTGGGTTGCATACATGCATACATTCATGAGTTTGGTATTCCTTTGTAGTTTAATTGTGAGCTGAAGCATGATTTGAACTAATGTGGTGTGTTGATTGGCTGAGCCGAGGTGCTCTTATGTTGTTTCCTCTACCTTATTGCTTACTGCTTACCCTATTACTTGTGTTTAGAGACTCACCCTACTGCCTTTATGTTTGTCCATGTGTTGGCAACGCAGTGCGTGCTTTGGAGTGAAGGTCTGACCTAGGTCGATGCAGTCTGCGGTGTCTTGCTCGTATGTAACATCAAAGTGAGTAGGTTAATGTAGTGTAGTGTAACATTCTGATGTGTTTCAAAACATGTGATTCCGCTGTATTTTGTAAACTAACCGAGGTGATTTTGTGGACCATGTGTCCTTGGCCGAGGTGATACAATTATGTCTAACCTTGGTGTTTTAGTATTCCTTTGAATGCATTGCATGTGCTGTTTTAGTTGCTTCAAAATGTGGCATTCCCTTATGGGTGTTGTTTTATGAAACTCTGATTTTTGTGAAATTTTATAGTATAAGCCGAGGTAGTTAAGGGGGTGTTACAGGTATAACCCTGATGGTGCCCTGGATTGGCGAGATGGAGCGGATCTTCCGCGTTATGGATTGTACCGATGCTCAGAAGGTTCGTTATGGTACGCACATGTTGAAGAAAGAGGCTGATGACTGGTGGATGACGGCTAGGAAGAGGTTGATGGTTGCCAATGAGGAAATTACTTGGGCTATGTTCGAGAGAGAGTTCAGGAGGAAATACTATCCGGAAGATGTCCGCGGAAAGAAAGAGGTTGAGTTTCTGAGACTTGAACAAGGTAACATGTCTGTAACCGAATATGCTGCAAAATTTACTGAGCTGTCCAAGTTTTATCCGTACTATGATGGAGAGGGTGCTGAGTTCTCCAAATGCATTAAGTTTGAAAACGGGTTGCGTGCCGATATTAAGAAAGCCATAGGGTATCAACAAATTCTTGTATTCTCCTTGTTGGATGATAGCTGCAAAATCTTTGAGGAGGACAGTAATGCCTTCTCCAGAGTTATAAAAGAAAAGCAAAAGAACTTCTCGAGTCGTGGTAAGCCATATGAGGTGCCTGCTGGTAAGGGCAAAGAGAAGTTTGTTGGTGGGTCTAAGCGAAGTGGGGGAGATGTTGTAGCCAGTGTTACTTGTTACACGTGTGGGAAGGCAGGTCATAAGAGTCCAGATTGCCCAAGCGGGGATAAGAAGAGATGTTATCGGTGTGGGAAAGAGGGGCACATATCTTCCAGTTGTGATAAGAAGGAGGTGGTATGCTTTAATTGTGGAGAGAATGGTCACATCAGTACACAGTGCTCAAAACCCAAGAAAGAGAAGTCTTTTGGGAAGGTGTTCGCTCTGGCTGGGTCTGATGTGGTGAATGAGATTCGAGGTACGTGCTATATCAATAATTTTCCTCTTATTGCTATTATTGATATTGGTGCTGTAACACCCCCTTCCGATTTAGTCTATTATTTTAATAAATTCGAAAATCAGAGTCTACGAAAAACCTTTAGTGCGACCACTAGAGGGTGCCACATTCAAACAACCACATTAAACTCCAAATAGTAATTAAAATAACTCCAAAAGGTGATACATAGCACCATAAATCCGCATTTAGAGATAGAAATCGTAGCGTGAAATAACAACCGAAATACAAGAATACTGCTTATCCAAGGAAATTAAAGCATAACATAACATAAACGACAAAATCTAGCTATCCTCCCTGCTACGTGACGAGCCGACTCGACAAATACTAGCGGAAGGTGCTCACGTCACCTTCAGTCACTGTCACCTGCAGCGTTGCCACATAGGAGCAACATTCCAAGCAGAAAGGGTGAGTTTCATTCCATAGAAAATAGCAAATAAAACATGCAACTCAATACGATAAGCATTAGCACACCAACACCGTAAAATTCAAACAATTTCATCAATAGTCACACACATCCGAAACAACCGCCGAAATGTATGCAAGTGCATGAGATGCAGCCAACGCCTGGGGCATATGCATGTGGATCCATCACCAAAAAGGCCCGAAGGCATTCACCAATCACCAAAAGCCCAAGGCATTCACCAAAAATATTTTATGAGGCCGAGGCCTATTCACCTAAATAATGCACATGCCTATGCGACGCATGACTATGCAACACCACACCAAAAATACAACGAGAATAGCACATAGAATATTCACCAATAATTTTATTTGCACCTAATCACCAAAGAGGGTCATACACCCTCAATCACCCAAAATGCACTCACCGTTAATTTCATCACCATTAAGACAACCACAATAGCTAAATGCCACACCAAAAAGGACCAATTCAACATCATAATAATTATTTTTGGCACCTAGGGACTAATTTAACACCATAATATTTATTTCAAAGACCTAGGGACTAATTTAACACCATAATATTTATTTTAGCACCTAGGGACTAATTTAACACCATAATATTTATTTTAGCACCTAGGGACTAATCTAACAAAGATAATACTTATTTTAGCACCTAGGGACTAAGTTAACACTCACCTAGGCACCCTTGCACTCCTAGGCGCCAAAACAAGCACACGGGGCAGCCAATTGGCGCCCCATACACTATTCACCTGCACAGCCAGCAACACGCAGAAATGTCACATACCCAGGCGCCATTTCCAGGAAATCGCGCCCCTCTTACACTACACGCACACACACACAGATACACATACAGGCGCCATTTCAGGATTTTGGCGCCTTCTTCTCGCCCACCGCCAACTACACAGACTCACACATATTGCACACACAGGGCGCCATTTCAGGGGATTTTGGCGCCCCCCCCTCAGTCTGCCTGCCAACTACACAGACACACACATAATGCACACACACAGGGCGCCATTTCAGGGGATTTTGGCGCCCCTCCCTGCCCACCTGCACCAGCACTCACAATCTCACTCACCAGGCGCCATTTTCAGGGAAAATTGGCGCCTCTCTCACTGCCTATATATTTTCTTTTTAGACACGGACAACAACATATATACAAATTTTTAAGACACCAACCAAAGAACATGTATATATTTTTACAACCCAAACAAAGAAATTATATAGTTGGTAAAACCGCAAAAATGACCACATATCGATTTTATAAAACACCAACAAAGAACTTATACACCTTATAAATGGTGACAAAGAAGACATATATATGTTCGTAAACAAAGACAACAACAATATGCATATTCTATACCACAAAGAATAGCACCTATACATTCGTAAATCAAAGACAAACAAAGAATTATATATTTCATACACAAATGACAAAGACCTATACATCCGTAATCAAGACAATTCAATCCTCCATATCCTAATACTCAATCCTATGGTCCCATGTTTTAGAAACTATTGGCTATAAAAGGAAACTCCCTTACTCCGATAATTGAAGGAGAATTCCACACTTGAGAACCCACCAAAATCACCACTACCCAAGCTTCGTTCTTCCTTTCAACTCACGCTGAAATCCTTCTTTCGAACACAAGGGGAACAAATTTCAAAAAAATAAGGAGAGGGGTTGAAGATTACAAAAGGAGAAGAATGGAGGAGAAAGGGTTAAACGAATTACCTATGAAATTTGAGAGAAATCTCTTCTTCCCCTTCTTCCTTTCTCACGCTGAAACTCTCCTTCTCTTCTTCCTACTTGCTGCTGCTCACCCTCCCCGATTCTCACGGCTTCTCTTTTTTTTTCTTTGATGGAATGACACTAACTTGGAGACCCACTAGGTTATTAATAGGAATTGGGCCAACTAATGGGTTTGGGCCCTATTCACACCCCTCCTTTTAATTCAAAACACCTCCTGAAATTAAATAACTCCTAGTTAGTTAATTTATTTAAATAATTATTGTAAACCTCAAATAACTTAATTAAATAATTAATTAAATTATTTCGGGTGTTACAATCCTCCCCACTTAGAACATTTCGTCCTCGAAATTACCCGAGTCAAATAACTCCTGATAGGCCTCCTTCATCTTGCTCTCCAATTCCCAGTCGTGCTTTCGCCACGGCCCCTAACCAAACCACCTTCACCAGATTGATTTCCTTACCCCTTAGGACCTTCACCTCACGGTCTTCAATTCTTCACGGCATCGTCTCCACGGTGAGATTCTCTCTCACCTCCACATCGTCCATCCGAACCACATGGGATGGGTCGGGAACATACTTCCTCGGTTGAGATACATGAAACACGCCATGTAAATTGGACATTGGGTGGCAAGGCTACTCAGTAAGCAACCTTCCCTACTCTCTCCAAAGATCCGATACGGACCGATAAAAACGCGAGGGTCAACTTCTTAGACTTCAGAGCACGCCCGACACCGCCGTGGGAGTGACTCTCGAAAATACGTGTTCACCAAATTTGAAATTCCAAATCCTTCCTCCTCTTATCGTGATAACTCTTCTCGCCTACTCGCGAAGCTTTCATTTTCTCACGGATCATTTTAACCTTCTCTCGTAGTTTCACGGACTATTTCGTGACCAAGTACCACACTCTCTCCGACTCATACCAACACAGAGGAGTCCCGCACCTCCTACCATACAATGCTTCGAACGGTGCCATCCCAATACTCGAATGATGACTCGTGTTGTAAGTAAACTCGACCAAAGGTAGATGAGAATCCCACGAACCTCCTTGCTCAAGAACACACGCCTCAAAGAAATCTTCGAGCGATCGATTAGTTCTCTCATGCGTCCATCCATCCGCTCATGGGTGGTACGCCGAACTCAACCTCAATTTAGAACCCGGGGCCTCTTGTAAACTCTTCCAAAATTCGAAGTGAATCGGGATCTCTATCCGACACAATGCTCATGGGAACACCGTGCGCGCTTCACAATCGCTCTTCACATAAATTTCAACTTCTGAACCTGATAGTAATATTAATAGGCAAGAAGTGAGCGGACTTCGCCTGCCTATCCACAATTACCCAAATAGCGTCAAATCCTCTTGCGGTGCTTGGCAACCTCGCACAAAATCCATGGAAATGTCATCCCACTTCCATTCCGGATCTCCAACGGCCGCATCAACCCCGCAGCTTCGATGCTCCACTTTTGACTTCCGACGAGTTAAACAGGCATACACAACCCGAGCCACATCACGCTTCATACTGTGCCACCAAAACAACTTCTTTAAGTCTTGATACATCTTCATAGCTCCCGGTGTATACTCAACTTACTCCTATGGCCCTCTTCGAGAATTGCCTTTTAATCTCTTCATTATCGTATACAAATCCTCCCACTGTACCTCAATACACCTTGCGATCGATCTCATAGTCTTTATCATCGAATTATCAATCCCTACTCGCGATCTCCACCACCTTAATATCCTCGCTTCGAGCTTCTCTAATAACATCCAAGAATTCATTATGGATCTTCAAATACCCAATCTGACGCTCTTAGCGCGCTACCACAAATCGACTCATATCCCTAAACCGCTCCACTAATTCGAGCTCCTTAACCATCATTGCTTGACACGTGCAAGGCCTTCCGACTCAAGGCATCCGCCACCACATTAGCTTTACCCTGATGATAATTTAAGTCAAATCGTAATCCTTCAACAACTCTAACCATCTCCTTTGCCTCATGTTCAACTCCTTCGATCAAATAGATATTGCAACCCCTTATGATCACTAAACACCTCAAACCTCGAACCGTACAGGTAATGTCGCCAAATCTTCAATGCAAACACAATTGCCGCTAGCTCCAAATCATGGGTGGGGTAATTCTTCTCATTGACTCTCAATTGCCTAGATGCGTAGGCCACCACCGACCATTTTGCATAAGGACACCTCCTAGTCCCATCTTAGAAGCGTCACAATACACTACGAAAGGCTCTCCCCGATTTTGGTAACGCTCACACAGCGAAGTGGTCAACCTCCTCTTCAATTCATTGAAACTTTCCTCACAAATGAGAATCCCAAACGAATGCCTTCCCTTTACAAGTCACCGAGTTAGCGGAAGTGCCAACTTAGAGAACCCCTCAATGAACCGTCTATAGTAACCGGCTAGCCCTGAAAGCTTCTAATCTCAGTAACCGACTTAGGAGCCTCCCACCGCATTACCGCATCAACTTTGGATGGATCTCTTTGCTATACCATCCTCAGAAATGATATGCCCAAGGAAACTTACTTCCTTCAACCAAAAATCACATTTAGATAGCTTAGCATACAACTTCCTATCCTCAGATCTCCAATATCGACCTCAAATGCTCGACATGCTCTTCCTCGGACTTGGAATAAATCGTAATGTCGCCGATAAAGACCACCACGGCGCGATCCAGATACTCATGAAAATGCGGTTCATGTACTCCATGAACACCCCTGAGCATTCGTAACTCCAAACGGCATCACCGAATACTCGTAGTGCCCATACCGAGTCCTAAACGCCGCTCTCTAATATCTTCATCCTTAACCTTTATCTGATGATATCCCGACCTCAAATCTATCTTACTGAATACACGAGCACCCACCAGTTGATCCATCAAATCATCGATCCTTGGGAGTGGATACTTATTCTTGATTGTGACCTTGTTCAACTGTCGATAGTCTATGCAAAGCCTCATACTCCCGTCTTTCTTCTTTACCAGCAACACTGGGGCTCCCCACGGAGATACACTCGGTCTTATGAATTTCTTCTCTAGCAAATCTTCGAGCTGCTTCTTCAATTCCCAATCTGCTCACGCAGACATCCTATACGGTGCCATAGACACGGGTCTAGTGCCAGGCACCAAGTCAATACCAAATTCCACCTCCCTCTCGGGTGGCACATCAGGAATTTCATCAGGAAATACTTCGGAAAAATCCCGCACTACTGGCAACTCGTCAATCTTAGTCTGGCTCTCAAGAGACAGCGACGCCATCAAGGCAAACAACTTAACTTCGTCCCTCATTATCTTAAGCAACTGGCCAGCAGGCAACAAAGCAGATTCTCCTTCGACCGAGGGCGTAAATCCACGATTTATTAAAATAGCTTGATGTGGACATGATTGTTCACTAACCAGTCCATACCTAATATGATATCGAGCCCTCCTAATGGCAAGCAAATTAAATCCACAAGAAACTCTCTATCGAAAACCAATAGAGGACACTTAACACACACGAGAGAGGTAGTCACCGAACCCTTAGCTGGAGTGTCGATGACCATCTCCCTTTTCATGACAGATAATTCTAGGTTCAACTTATCAAAGACATGCAGCAGTAAACAAACGAATGTGTGGCACCAAAGATCAACTATAGCAAGCAATTGAGTACCCTTAATGAAACACGCACTTAATCTAATCTCGTTAGCGCCTCTCGAACTCGCGAGCAAACACTTTCCCACTCGCCCGCTCCTTCTTTGGCTTGGAACACTTAGTACTAATATGCCCCTGCCTCCCCGCAGCTTGTAACATACGACATCCTTCTTATCACGCTTGGAAGATATGTGCCCCACTTTCCCACACCGATAACACCTCTTCTCATCCTTGCCTCGCGCCTGGACTCTTATGACTGCTTTCCCGCACGTGTAGCAAGTAATACCGCAGAAGAGCATCTCCCCACTTCGCTTAGGCCCACCAACAAACTTCCCTTGCCCTTACCAAAGAGGTACCTCATACGGCTTGCTCCGACCCGAGAAGTTCTTGTGTTTTTCTTTCATAACTCGAGTGAGCATTCATTGTCCTCCTCAAAAATCCTGCAGCCTATTAACCAACACGGAGAACACGCGAATCTGCTGATACCCTATGAATTTCTTTATGTCGGACGTAACCCGCTTCTCAAACTTGATGCATTTTGAGAACTCAAAGATCTCGCCCATCATAGTGCGGATAGAACTTGGACAACTCGGTAAATTTGGCAAAGATATTCAATACGGACATATTACCCTCGCTCGAGCCTCGTAAACTCAACTTCTTTCTTTCCACTGACATCCTCGGGTAGTACTTCCTCCTAACTCTCTCTCGAACACACCCTGTGTGATCTCTTCATTGTCACCATCAACCTCTCGCTAATACATCCACCGGGCCATCGCCTCTTTCTTCAAAGATGCGTACCATAACGAACCTTCCGAGCATCAAGCATACCCATTACGCGGAATATTCGCCTCCATCTCTCCCACCACTCAAGGGCACCATCGTGGTTGTACCCGCCGAAAGTAGGAGGGTTCTCCGCCGAAGGTAGCCAAACCGCGCGTTCTGTGGTCCACAACACCACGCAGATCACCCACAACCCCACCATAGCTGCAGCAGCAAATGCAAGTGCGCAACACGTCGTTCGCCCCGCCATTCTAGTACTCGCAATGAAAAAATGTAATTCAAAAACGATGAATAAAACTTAAGTGCTACATAACTTGACGACTAACTACCGTACGGACAGGATCGAATCGCTCTCGATACCAATTGTAACACCCTTCCGATTTAGTCTATTATTTTAATAAATTCAAAATCGAGTCTACGAAAAACCTTTAGTGCGACCACTAGAGGGTGCCACATTCAAACAACCACATTAAACTCCAAATAGTAATTAAAATAACTCCAAAAGGTGATACATAGCACCATAAATCCGTACGAGAGATAGAAATCGTAGCAGCGGAAATAACAACCGAAATACAGTAATACAGTTATCCAAGGAAATTAAAGCATAACATAACATAAACGACAAAATCTAGCTATCCTCCCCCTGCTACGTGATCGAGCCGACTCGACAAATACTAGCGGAAGGTGCTCACGCCACCTTCATCATCATCACACTGCAGCGTTGCCACATAGGAGCAACATTCCAAGCAGAAAGGGTGAGTTTCATTCCATAGAAAATAGCAAATAAAACATGCAACTCAATACGATAAGCATTAGCACACCAACACCGTAAAATTCAAACAATTTCATCAATAGTCACACACATCCGAAACAACCGCCAGAAATGTATGCAAGTGCATGAGATGCAGCCCAACGCCCAGGGCATATGCATGTGGATCCATCACCAAAAAGGCCCAAGGCATTCACCAATCACCAAAAAGCCCGAAGGCATTCACCAAAAATATTTTATGAGGCCGAGGCCTATTCACCGGAAATAATGCACATGCCTATGCGACGCATGACTATGCAACACCACACCAAAAATACAACGAGAATAGCACATAGAATATTCACCAATAATTTTATTTGCACCTAATCACCAGTAGGGGTCATACACCCTCAATCACCCAAAATGCACTCACCGTTAATTTCATCACCATTAAGGCAACCACAATAGCTAAATGCCACACCAAAAAGGACCAATTCAACATCATAATAATTATTTTTGGCACCTAGGGACTAATTTAACACCATAATATTTATTTCAGCACCTAGGGACTAATTTAACACCATAATATTTATTTTAGCACCTAGGGACTAATTTAACACCATAATATTTATTTTAGCACCTAGGGACTAATCTAATAGCATAATACTTATTTTAGCACCTAGGGACTAAGTTAACACTCACCTAGGCACCCTTGCACTCCTAGGCGCCAAAACAAGCACACGGGGCAGCCAATTGGCGCCCCATACACTATTCACCGCATGCACACCAAAGAACACGCAGAAATGTCACATACCCAGCG
The DNA here is from genome assembly GCA_020916435.1 of Oxytropis ochrocephala. Classification (NCBI taxonomy): domain Eukaryota; kingdom Viridiplantae; phylum Streptophyta; class Magnoliopsida; order Fabales; family Fabaceae; genus Oxytropis; species Oxytropis ochrocephala. Next base: position 80,122,699 of record CM037089.1, on the reverse strand, counting down.
CCATTTCCAGGAAATCGCGCCCCTGCTTACACTACACACACACACACACACACAGAATACACATACAGGGCGCCATTTCAGGGGATTTTGGCGCCCCTTCTCAGTCCACCGCCAACTACACAGACTCACACATATTGCACACACAGGGCGCCATTTCAGGGGATTTTGGCGCCCCCCCCTCAGTCTGCCTGCCAACTACACAGACACACACATAATGCACACACACAGGGCGCCATTTCAGGGGATTTTGGCGCCCCTCCCTGCCCACCTGCACCAGCACTCACAATCTCACTCACCAGGCGCCATTTTCAGGGAAAATTGGCGCCCCCCTCTCAGCCTGTCTATATATTTTCTTTTTAGACACGGACAACAACATATATACAGCTTTAAGACACCAACCAGCAACATGTATATATTTTTACAACCCAAACAGCAGCCTATATAGTTGGTAAAACCGCAAAAACAGCCACATATCGATTTTATAAAACACCAACAGCAACTTATACACCTTATAAATGGTGACAAAGAAGACATATATATGTTCGTAAAACAAAGACAACAAAGAATATGCATATTCTATACCACAAAGAATAGCACCTATACATTCGTAAATCAAAGACAAACAAAGAATTATATATTTCATACACAAATGACAAAGACCTATACATCCAGAAATCAGCACAATTCAATCCCTCCATATCCTAATACTCAATCCTATGGTCCCATGTTTTAGAAACTATTGGCTATAAAAGGAAACTCCCCTTACCTGATAATTGAAGGAGAATTCCACACTTGAGAACCCACCAAAATCACAACCAGTCCAAGCTTCGTTCTTCCTTTCAACTCACGTTGAAATCCTTCTTTCGAACACAAGGGGAACAGCCCAAAAAAATAAGGAGAGGGGTTGAAGATTACAAAAGGAGAAGAATGGAGGAGAAAGGGTTAAACGAATTACCTATGAAATTTGAGAGAAATCTCTTCTTCCCCTTCTTCCTTTCTCACGCTGAAACTCTCCTTCTCTTCTTCCTACGGCGCGCACGTTCACCCTCCTGATTCTCACGGCTTCTCTTTTTTTTTCTTTGATGGAATGACACTAACTTGGAGACCCACTAGGTTATTAATAGGAATTGGGCCAACTAATGGGTTTGGGCCCTATTCACACCCCTCCTTTTAATTCAAAACACCTCCTGAAATTAAATAACTCCTAGTTAGTTAATTTATTTAAATAATTATTGTAAACCTCAAATAACTTAATTAAATAATTAATTAAATTATTTCGGGGTGTTACAGGTGCTACCCATAGTTTTATTGCTGCCGCATGTGTTGAGAAATTAAGTCTTGTCTTATCTGATATGTTGAGGGAGATGGTTATCGATACTCCAGCTAAGGGTTCGGTGACTACCTCCGCTGTTTGTGCTAAATGTCCCGTATCTATGTATGATAGAGAATTTTTAATTGATTTGATTTGTTTGCCGCTGAGTGGGATGGATGTCATTCTGGTTATGGACTGGTTAGTTGATAATCATGTTCATATCAACTGTCACGAGAGGTCAGTGAGTTTCGCTTCGCCTGAAGAGAGGTCTGGTTTGCTATCTGCGGGTCAGTTGCATAGGGTGATGAGGGAAGAGGTTCAGTTGTTTGCTCTGTTGGCATCGCTGTCTGCTGAGAGCCAAGTGAAGATTGATGAGTTGCAGGTGGTGCGTGAGTTCTCCGAGGTGTTTCCTGATGAGATTCCGGATATACCACCAGAGAGAGAGGTGGAGTTTACTATTGATCTAGTTCCTGGCACTAAGCCTGTGTCTATGGCACCATATAGGATGTCTGCGTCTGAGTTGGCAGAATTAAAGAAGCAACTTGAGGATTTGTTAGAAAAGAAGTTTGTAAGACCGAGTGTGTCGCCGTGGGGATGTAACATCCCCAATTTCGTTAATTTCGAATTAAGAAATTAATGAGTGATTTATTACTCGAATAGGTAATAAATCAAGTCACGGATAGGAGGTTGTCACGAAATCAATTTAAAGTTGCTAGAGAAAATAATTTAAATACATAATTGAGTGGAAATTGGAACACTAAGGGTATTTTAGTATTTATACCACTTACCCTAAATGATCTCCAAGACACCAAAAATATCCAAATACACTCATACCACACTTGTGTGAGTAAAGTAAGAGAGAAGAAATGAGAGAGAGAGTGAGAGCACGGAGAAAGAAAGAATAAAGAAAAGAAAGGAATAAGATAAAGGAAGGAATAAAAGAAAGAAATAAGAGAAAGAGAAAGAAAGAAGTCGAGAAACAGAGAGAGACAGAACGAGACCGCGAGAGAAGAAGGAAAGAGGGCGAAGGTGAGAAGAAAAGGAGAGGGGAGATCTCACTCAATTTAGCACCGGGTAAGGGGCTTTTGGTACCATTCTCTCCCATTTTTCCTCCTCTTTCTAACAGTGTAATTTTTATCACCTAATTTCTTCTCGTTTTTGACTTGCCATTAATGGGTTTGAAGCTCAAAATGGAGATTTAAGTGAAATTGGAGCTTGGTATGGATGATTGGAAGCTCAACAACTGACGTGGAGTGTTCGGTTCCGGTTTTGGAGCGGGTTCGAAGCGAGTTCGTGAAGTTTCGGAATCGGGAGCTTCGGAACGTCTCGGTGGTTCGTGATTTTCATCACGAGGAGGTGAGTTTTACTCGCTTAGGGAATTTAAATATCGTTTTTGAGTTATGGTTGATTGATTTTTCAAAATTCGGAGTTTCGAGAATTTTAGAGTCAAAAACGCTATTTTCCGAAAATGATGCGTGTTTGAAAATTCAAAACGAAACCATAATGCTTTGATTTTTGAATTGTTATTGTTTGCCTGGATGTGTTTTAAAGTTGTTTGGTTGATTTAATTGAATTTACAAATCTTTTGGGAAACCGTAAATTTTGTATATATGTGGAAATTAACTATTTTGGAACAAAATTGATGTCCGACAGTAAATATACTATTTCGGGATGTCCGTATTACGAGGAAACTCGCTTAGATTTTCGTTGGAAATTTTGATACAAATCCAAAGTGGTTTTGAAATAACGAATAATATTATATTTATTTCAAAAACCGTAATTAGTATACGTGTGAGGACATGTTTTGGAAAGTGAATTGAACAAAATGTTCCATTTCTTAATTTATAATTGGCTCGGGATGATTATGTTCATCTAAACCGCCCACGCTTTCACGATATATAAGAAATATCGAATTGAGGTGACGACCTCCATGCGTTAGTACACTAGGAGAGGGAAGTCATGCGCCCGGTCCTAGGCCCCCATGTTAAAATTAAAGCTATCCGCCTTTAAGAGTTGTACACTTATTGGCTATGTTGGGGTTCACCCATGCTTCCTTGTGTTGTTGGTGATGTACTAGAATTGATAAAACTTTCAAATGTGTATATTGTGATTTTGTCACTCGAGCTTCTTTAGGTTGTTGGTGACAAGTCACAAGTAATTGATTATATATTGTAATTCTTTTGAATTACTAATTATGGTTTTATTAATGGACCGAGTGATAGGTAAGGGGTCACTAAGAAGACTCAACCGAGACAAGTTGTCTCACCCTACAAATGTTGTTGTTTTTCGAGTAACAGGAAAGAAGATCATTTATGACACGAGTGGATGGAGTGCTCGAGAAGGAAATGGAAGACGTAGTTCTTCTATTATTAGTTATGTTTTTCCCTGTTATCTTTGTATTCGATTTATATAACTTGAATTTATTCTAAGTTATGTATCGCTTCCGCTATTCTTGTAAAGATTGTAAATCTAAGCAGAATTGTATCTCGATGTATGCTAAATAGGTACACTTTAGTATTTCTACTAGATAGAAATATGAGGGTGTTACATTTTGGTATCGTGAGCAGATTCGACCTAGTCGGACGTAGTGACCGTTTGGTCAAGAGGTTAGATAGAGTCAGCTAGGGACTTAGACAATTAAATGTCAGAACCTTTCAGTATATTATGTGAATTATTGAGTCAGGATCCACTCAATGTTTCATGTGAGTTACTGAGAATTATGACCGTTAGTTGCCTCAAATTTCAAAAATGTCCAAACCCTACACCATAGGAATTCTCGCCTTCTTAGTTTATCGAGCACGTGGCGGAAGCGCAGCTGCTGCGATGGTGTTCTAGAGCAAGCAATGGGCGGCCGGGTTGGTTCGAGGAATCATGGGCAACCGCTTAGTTCTTGGAATTGGAGCGACTGTTGTGTTGCAGCTTAAGTCGTGGTGGGTTGTTCAGAGAGCTACAATTAAGCAAAGCCTTTGGGCAGTAATAAAGCCAGTATCGTAAGATCTGTTAAGATTAATTGAAACCCTGAAATCCTGACCATTGATTAGTCGATCTATCGATTCTCAAAATACGGTTTTACGATAACCTTACCTTATGGTTAGAGTAAACCCCAGCTTATGTCGCAGTTAGAGACATTCTTTCAGATAACTGCAAGTATTGATCAGGTTCTTTTTCCTTAAAGCCACATTGCTAAATGCTATGAAGATGAGATATTAAGCTGTAGTGCAATCTCAGTATTGGCTACAGAACCAAATGCTAACCGAATTAGTCTAATTACGATTTCGAACCGAGTCCCAATTAAGATAAGATCAGTAGGTGACTTTGATGGTGACATGTACTGGGTTTCAAATGATTCCCGTTATGGCAATATTTCTAAGAGTGATTATTGGATTGAAAGACACGCACCTAAACTGGATTCTATTGTTAAACCCTCGGATGAGGAACATCTTTTAATCTATTCCTCGAAAACTCGTTTCCAACCTAGTTATGGAATGGGGCGTGTAATCGATAGCCGGATGGCACTCATGGACCGTTAATTGATTTTAAGAAATGACTGCAGTAAGGAAAATGAGGTGTCACATGTGAGGGAAAATATATTCAAGCTTATTGGTATATAGTATGAACAAGCCGCCTCGGTATGTGAGAAAATTTTGATAGTTCTCGACTTGTTTTATTCATAATTATTAATACTAATTCAGATTTTTATATTCCATGATGCGTTGGAAGGCTAACGAAATGTCACGCACATCCGAGTAGGATTTGAACTAATTGTTCAATGGTATTCTGAAATGTACTTCTACTTTACCCAATTTGTTAAATTTTGAAGCGGTTGTAGGACATAAACCCATTAAAGGCTTGGGAAGTGGAAAGAGAACTTCCAAATCGTTAAGATGAGATTCCTAAACACTGCTTTTAGGATGATACTCATTATAGTTTTTCCAATGGACCTATTCCCTAAAAAGGTTGTTAGTAGCTTTAGCTTTTCAACAATCGGTAGAGTTTCCAAAAGCGAACGATTATGAGGTATGCCACCAAATATCCAAGGGTGGACTTTTCAATCTCTTAAAGTGATGTTGTTCTATAGTAAGAGCGGAATCAAGTGAGCGTGAGACACCTTACTTATTGTTAAGCAAGACATGTTCCATACCAAATGGATACGTTAAAGAGGTTATGGTTATGTTTGAACGGTTGTGGAGTCGAGAGTTATGGGACCAAAGGAATGACTAAAGTGGTGAGAATTGTTCTCGGAATCAACGTTGGAAGCATTATCTTGTGCCCGCTTTGATTCCGTGGAAAGAATCCTTCTATTTTGACTATTTCTTTGATGATTATAATAACTAGTTTGACTCGTGATGAATCCAAACATAAACGCTTTCGCTTAGAGTAGTCCACAAGGCGGTGTGATCGAATGAAGTTCAAAATCTTCTAGTAAGTCCTACTTAGCTAGGAAAGCGGTTATGCTTCAAGCAAGGAATCTATGTTGTTAGATTCTCGTAGGCTTGAGTAATTGAGTTTTAGACTCCATTCAAGAGAATGGTTGGCTTTAGAAAAGTCGTTTGACATGATCCATATCTTAGCTAATGATCATAAGGACCATGATGATGAGGCTACCAAGTATATAATAGTTATAACGTAAACCGTATGGTGCTCCAAATTTGAAGAAGAGTACGAGGAATATTTGTGATATTCTAACGAAGCTTTAGCTAGAGATAATGTGACTTATGGCTATGCTATTCCAAACAGTCATCAAGAAATGTTGTTTTGATTGGAAGGTAGCTAGTTCGGCAATCACTGTCTATATTCAATGAAATAAAGTCAAAGGACTTCGATCCAGAATCCATTTGTAATGCATGAAATTTTTGGTTCACAAGTTACATTAGCAACTCGATCATTATTAGTTACTACCATTACGGATTCGAGTTAGTAACATTGGTATAATATTATTAATAGTCCCTAATCTAAAGAACATTTTGATATTTGGGATGGATACATCTTTGTAACACTATTGTTGATGGATTCTAAGTGAATGAATAATAGATTTAGTTCAAGTGAATGGTTGGTTCTAAAATGGTTATCTCGACTTATAGGTTTTGAAATACCTCCCGAATTTGAATTGTGTTTCAAAGACGAGTCACGAGTGAAGCTACGCCTTATTGGTATTTCGGGTTAACGAAGAAACAAACACCTATGGGTAAGTGAGCAAATTCATTTCATATTCAAATGTTTCCAAGAAAATTTTACAAAACCTTTACCCATTGGTGAGTCAGTTATGAGCACTGTAGTGATAGAGTTTAACCCAAAGTGCTAATAAGGTATCTAATAAAACAGAAAGGTAATGTTACCTAGTTTTCCCACAAGTTGGGGTGCTTAGTGTTAGTTATTGAAAAGAAAGATGGAAGCGAGGAGATCGGGTATGAATTACTTGAGATGGATAGAGTTACTAATATGAATAAGTATCCTTGCCAAGTATAGATGATTCGCTTAATCATCTTCGAGGTGCAGCAGTGTTTTCAAAGATTGGTTTAAGGCCGGGTTACTTTTAATTAAATGTTAGGGCTTTAGTTACTCCGAAGACAGCCTTCCATACTAGATATGGACATTACGAGTGAGTAGTGATGCCCTTCGGTCTAACTAATTCTCCTACGGTATTCATGGATTGCATGAGCCGAGGTTTTACACCCGTACTTAGACTAGTTGTTGAATTTTCACTGATAACATCTTAGTATACATTAAGACCACTATCGAATATGATTTACATCTCTGCATTGTTCCGAATGTACTCTCAGAGGAGAAAGAGATAGGCTAAACCCTAGAAGTATGAATTATGAGTGGTTGTAGTGAAATTTTGGAAACATGTGGTATTCCGGTCTGGTGTGTCAATGGATTCTAGTAAGGTCGAAGCTGTGATGATTTGGGAGTTGCCGTTATCGATCACCGAAGAAAGGAGTTTATGTGAACTAATTGGTTTGTATAGTAGGTTATCGGAAGATTCTCACAGTAGTTGTTTCACTCATACAGTTAACTTGTAAAGGTCGGCCGTTTGAATGAGATTTCGATTGTGAGGAATATTTCTAGAGTGGTAAGAGGGATTGACTTCTGTTTCAATCCTCATTCTCCGAATCCGTCCACGGGTTTCTAAATGCACAATGACGCCTTGGAAAGAGTTTAGGCAGTGTTTTGATACTGAATCAACAAGAGATAGCTTATGCATTCACGAAAGAGAAGCCGCATGAGAAGGATTCTCCGACTCATGATTTGAAATGGAAAACTATTGGTTACGTAGGGAGAATTGAAGGTAACTCTGAGTCGACAAAAAGGGGTATGTTGACAAAAGGAGTAGATCGCTAGAGTTAGATCTGACGATCCTGTATTGTAAGAATTTCATCAACCGTTGAGTTAGAATGGATGGATCTTTGATTAATTCGTCATTTAAGCCATATCCAAGTAATATCTTAGATCATGGAGAGTAGACACTTGGACGAGAACAATTACGATTATTTAAGTTGTTTGTAATCGCTTTTAAATCGATGATGTTATGTGGGGAATTGAAGAACGATATGCGGATTAGATATTCGTATATGTTCTCTTGAAGTATGTTTGTCAAATTTTGAGGACAAAATTTTTCAAGTTGGGGTGATTGTAACATCCCCAATTTCGTTAATTTCGAATTAAGAAATTAACGAGTGATTTATTACTCGAATAGGTAATAAATCAAGTCACGGATAGGAGGTTGTCACGAAATCAATTTAAAGTTGCTAGAGAAAATAATTTAAATACATAATTGAGTGGAAATTGGAACACTAAGGGTATTTTAGTATTTATACCACTTACCCTAAATGATCTCCAAGACACCAAAAATATCCAAATACACTCATACCACACTTGTGTGAGTAAAGTAAGAGAGAAGAAATGAGAGAGAGAGAGTGAGAGCACGGAGAAAGAAAGAATAAAGAAAAGAAAGGAATAAGATAAAGGAAGGAATAAAAGAAAGAAATAAGAGAAAGAGAAAGAAAGAAGTCGAGAAACAGAGAGAGACGAGCGAGACCGCGAGAGAAGAAGGAAAGAGGCGAAGGTGAGAAGAAAAGGAGAGGGAGATCTCACTCAATTTAGCACCGGGTAAGGGGCTTTTGGTACCATTCTCTCCCATTTTTCCTCCTCTTTCTAACAGTGTAATTTTTATCACCTAATTTCTTCTCGTTTTTGACTTGCCATTAATGGGTTTGAAGCTCAAAATGGAGATTTAAGTGAAATTGGAGCTTGGTATGGATGATTGGAAGCTCAACAACTGACGTGGAGTGTTCGGTTCCGGTTTTGGAGCGGGTTCGAAGCGAGTTCGTGAAGTTTCGGAATCGGGAGCTTCGGAACGTCTCGGTGGTTCGTGATTTTCATCACGAGGAGGTGAGTTTTACTCGCTTAGGGAATTTAAATATCGTTTTTGAGTTATGGTTGATTGATTTTTCAAAATTCGGAGTTTCGAGAATTTTAGAGTCAAAAACGCTATTTTCCGAAAATGACGCGTGTTTGAAAATTCAAAACGAAACCATAATGCTTTGATTTTTGAATTGTTATTGTTTGCCTGGATGTGTTTTAAAGTTGTTTGGTTGATTTAATTGAATTTACAAATCTTTTGGGAAACCGTAAATTTTGTATATATGTGGAAATTAACTATTTTGGAACAAAATTGATGTCTGGACAGGTAAATATACTATTTCGGGATGTCCGTATTACAGAGGAAACTCTGCCGAATTTTCGTTGGAAATTTTGATACAAATCCAAAGTGGTTTTGAAATAACGAATAATATTATATTTATTTCGAAAAACCGTAATTAGTATACGTGTGAGGACATGTTTTGGAAAGTGAATTGAACAAAATGTTCCATTTCTTAATTTATAATTGGCTCGGGATGATTATGTTCATCTAAACCGCCCACGTTCACGATATATAAGAAATATCGAATTGAGGTGACGACTCCATGCGTTAGTACACTAGGAGAGGAAGTCATGCGCCCGGTCCTAGGCCCCCATGTTAAAATTAAAGCTATCCGCCTTTAAGAGTTGTACACTTATTGGCTATGTTGGGGTTCACCCATGCTTCCTTGTGTTGTTGGTGATGTACTAGAATTGATAAAACTTTTAAATGTGTATATTGTGATTTTGTCACTCGAGCTTCTTTAGGTTGTTGGTGACAAGTCACAAGTAATTGATTATATATTGTAATTCTTTTTGAATTACTAATTATGGTTTTATTAATGGACCGAGTGATAGGTAAGGGGTCACGGTAAGACTCACTGAGACAAGTTGTCTCACCCTACAAATGTTGTTGTTTTTCAGAGTAACAGGGAAAGAAGATCATTTATGACACGAGTGGATGGAGTGCTCGAGAAGGAAATGGAAGACGTAGTTCTTCTATTATTAGTTATGTTTTTCCCTGTTATCTTTGTATTCGATTTATATAACTTGAATTTATTCTAAGTTATGTATCATTTCCGCTATTCTTGTAAAGATTGTAAATCTAAGCAGGAATTGTATCTCTGATGTATGCTAAATAGGTACACTTTAGTATTTCTACTAGATAGAAATATGAGGGTGTTACAGGGGAGCTCCAGTATTGCTAGTGAAAAAGAAAGATGGTAGTATGAGGTTTTGTGTAGACTATCGTCAATTGAATAAAGTTACAATCAAGAACAAGTATCTGTTACCGAGGATTGATGACTTGATGGATCAGTTGGTGGGGGCTAAAGTATTCAAAGAAGATTGACTTAAGGTCTGGTTATCATCAGATCAAGGTGAAGGATGAAGACATCCAGAAGACGGCGTTTAGGACAAGATATGGGCACTATGAGTATTCTGTAATGCCTTTTGGTGTGACTAATGCGCCGCGGGTATTCATGGGGTACATGAATCAAATCTTTCGCGAGTATCTGGATAAGTTTGTAGTGGTTTTCATTGATGACATTCTAATTTATTCTAAGTCAGAAGAGGAGCATGCGGAACATCTGAGGTCGGTGTTGGGAATTCTGAGGGATCGAAAGTTATATGCGAAGTTGTCCAAGTGTGAGTTTTGGCTGAAAGAAGTCAGTTTTCTCGGTCATGTGATTTCTAGTGATGGGATTGCGGTGGATCCTTATAAAGTTGATGCAGTGTTGCAGTGGGAGTCCCCGGCCGCCATCGAGATAAGGAGTTTTCAGGGCTAGTTTGGTTACTATAGGAGATTCATTGAGGGGTTTTCGAAGTTGGCTCTGCCGTTGACCCAATTGACTTGCAAGGGTAAGGCTTTTGTTTGGGATGACCGATGTGAAAGGAGCTTCAATGAGTTGAAAAAGAGGTTGACTACGCCCCAGGTGTTGACCACCCGCTAATCCGGTTGAGCCGTTTGTGGTTTATTGTGATGCTTCTAAGATGGGTTTGGGTGGTGTACTTATGCGAGAATGGGAAAGTGGTCGCTATGCGTCGAGACGATTGAGGACTCATGAAAGGAATTACCCTACTCATGACTTGGAACTTGCTGCTGTGGTATTTGCGTTGAAAATCTGGAGACATTACTTGTATGGATCGAGATTTGAGGTGTTCAGTGATCACAAGGTCCTCCAGTATCTGTTTGACCAGAAAGAGTTGAATATGAGGCAACGCCGGTGGTTAGAGCTATTAAAAGACTATGATTTTGAATTGAGTTATCACCCGGGTAAAGCTAATGTGGTTGCAGATGCTTTGAGTCGGAAGACTTTGCATATGTCGGCATTGATGGCTAGGGAGCTTGAGTTAATTGAGCAATTCAGGGACATGAGTTTAGTTTGTGAAGTCACACCTCAGAGTGTCAGGTTGGGTATGTTGAAAATTGGCAACGATTTCATGGCTAGTATCCGAGAAGCGCAGAAGTTAGATGTGAAACTGGTTGATCTGATGGGTGGGATTGGTCAGTCTGAGAATAAGGACTTCGAGATCGATGCGCAGAATGTGTTGAGATATTGTGGAAGAATCTGTGTTCCCGAGGATGAGGAAATGAGAAAGGCAATTCTTGAGGAAGGACACAGAAGTAAGTTGAGTATCCATCCTGGAGTGACAAAGATGTATCAAGATCTGAAGAAGATGTTCTGGTGGCCTGGGTTGAAGCGCGACGTGGCGCAGTTTGTGTATTCGTGTTTGACCTGTCAGAAATCGAAGGTCGAACATCAGAAGCCTGCGGGGATGATGCAACCGTTGAATGTTCCGGAGTGGAAGTGGGATAGTATTTCCATGGATTTCGTGGATCAAGTTACCCAATACGGTGCGAGGGCATGATTCGATTTGGGTGGTTGTGGATAGATTGACGAAGTATGCTCATTTCATTCCTATCGGCATTAAGTATCCGGTGTCGAGATTGGCAGAAATCTATATTCAGGTGATTGTGAAACTACATGGCGTACCTTTGTGCATTGTGTCGGATAGAGACCCAAGGTTCACTTCGGAATTTTGGAGTAGTTTGCAGGAGGAGTTGGGTTCGAAATTGAGGTTGAGTTCAGCTTATCATCCTCAAACTGATGGGCAGACAGAGAGGACGATTCAATCGTTGGAAGATCTGTTGAGGTCATGTGTTCTAGAGCAGGGAGGTGCGTGGGATACTCATCTTCCATTGATCGAGTTCACCTACAACAACAATTATCATTCCAGTATCGGGATGGTGCCGTTTGAGGCATTGTACGGTCGGAGGTGTAGGACTCCGGTATGTTGGTATGAGACTGGGAAGAGTTTAGTACTTGGGCCTGAGCTAGTCAGAGAAACTACTGAAAAAGTGAAGATGATCCGAGAGAAAATGAAAGCGTCGCAGAGTAGACAGAAAAGCTACCATGATAAGAGAAGGAAGGACTTAGAATTTGAAGCGGGTGACCACGTGTTCCTGAGGGTCACACCTATGACTGGTGTTGGGTGTGCGCTGAAATCGAAGAAGTTGACGCCTCGTTTCATTGGGCCGTATCAGATTACGGAAAGAGTTGGAAGTGTTGCATATCGGGTGGCCTTGCCACCTAATCTTTCGAACTTGCACGACGTGTTCCACGTGTCGCAGCTTCGGAAGTACATTGCGGATCCGTCTCATGTGATTCAACTAGATGATGTGGAGGTGCGGGATAACCTCACTGTGGAGACTATGCCCGTACGAATTGAGGACCGTGAGGTGAAAACCTTACGAGGTAAGGAGATCAATCTGGTGAAGGTTGTTTGGGTTGGAGCAGCGGTGAAAGCCTGACATGGGAGCTGGAGGATAAGATGCGAGAGTCGTATCCGGAGTTGTTTGAATCAGGTATGTTTTCGAGGACGAAAAATTCTAAGTGGGGGAGAGTTGTAACACCCCGAAGATAATTTAATTAATTTATCAATTTATTTAAATAGAATTTTTTTTCTAGTTGAAGCATAATTTAATTAATTAAGGGAGAAATATTATGTTTGGTGTAGGAGTGAGATCGAGTAGTAGTGGGGGTGTAGCTGTGAGCCCAATGCGTGAAAGGCCCATAGCTTAAACCCCAAGGGTTATGCGGAACCCTCACTCTCATTCTCATTGAGAGAAATCGAAATTTAGAGAGGGAGTGAGAAGTGGAGGTGGCGCGGCGCTAAGGGAGAGAAGGAGAAGGAGAACTTCGCAATCCTCAAAGCTTTGGCTCGTTGTGTTGCTGTGGTTACTTGTGGTGCCGTCAATCATCTTCCACGAAGCATACGTTTAAGAGGTAAGAGTGAGCATTTCGATTTAATATAATTGGGTATGTGATGGGTCTTGTGAAGTTTGGGTGTTGTTTGATGAAGGTTGTGATGTATGATCATATTGGTAAAGATGTGAGGTTTGTTATGTGTTGGCTGAAAAATATATGATGATGTGGATATATGTGAGAATGAATTGCATACTAAGTGCTCAATGAAACTGTATTTGATGATGTTTGAATGAATATATGACGTTTGTGTTTGGTGGTTTATGTTGGATCATGGAAAAATATCAAGAAAAATGTAACTGTGTGCAAATTCCTGCTGCTGCTGCCAATTCACACTCAGGTCGCGCTCAAGTCGCGCGCCGCGAGAGCGCGCCTGCGATTTCTGCCAATCCAGCGCGCCCGATCGGCTGGAGTTGCGCTCGCAGATTAGGTCCTTTTTGACCCGTTTCACTCTTTTTGGGTATAACTTCACCTCTAGAACTCGCTTTTTTGACGCGGTTTGTTGCGTTTTCTTCGTATCGCAGAGGGCTTCGATAGGAGAGCAATTTGTGTGTAAGGCTGTGTTTCTATTTATATCTTAGTTGTGTTGCACCTTGTTGCAATGTTGACGTTAATGTAGCTGTTTTCATAAGTGAGAAGGCCGAAGTTTTATCACTAATCTTGAAATTAAATGTGATGTTTTCTGAGCATAACATGTGTTTTTAATGTGTTGTTTCATCAATTTAAACATAATGTTTTCCACTTTGAAAACGTGATGTTCTTCTTAATTTTAAATGTGATGTTTCCTAAGTATGGAATGAGACGTTTTCGAAAATTTAAATATGTTGTTACGCAAATGATTCAAATGTGTTGTCACTTAAATTTTAATGTGTTGTTACTTAAAACTAAAAGGTGTTGTCACTCCAATTTTGAATGTAATGTTTCTACCTTGAAAATATGTCGTCTTCTAAATTTAAATGTGATGTTTTCTAAGCACGAAAATGTGATGTTTTTCTAAATTGTAAATGTGTTGTTACTCAAATTTTAAATGTGATGTTTATGATGATGTTGTGATGTTTGTGATGATGTTGCGATGTTTATGATGATGATGTGTTTTATGATGATGTTGTGATATAATTGTGATGGTTATGACGAGTACACTCCATGAGTGTTTTGTGACGACGATGACGAGTACTCCAGGTGAGTGATTTGGTGATTGCACATGTGTCCATAGTGTCTCATAGCATGTGCATATTATGACGAATAGGCTCCGGCCTCTTATTGACGAAAAACAGTGACGGTGTGCCCATAGTGGCTTATTTATGACGAGTATGGTACCATCATGCATATGCCCAGGCGTGGGTTGCATTTTCATGCACATACATGTTTATGACTTGTGGTAAAAACTATGACTTGAGTTAGCATTCAGTGACGATGAAGTTGATGATAATGATGTATGACGTTTTGCTTATATGCTCTATTATATGCTTAATTATGTTTTGTTGAAATTCTCACCCCTTCTGCTTGGAATGTTGCTCTATTGTGGCAACGCTGCAGGTAACCGCGAGTGAAGGTCCTACTGCCTTCTTTGATAGCTGTTGGGGTGTCTGTCGAGTCGCTCTCTGATACTGTAGCACCTAGGGGGCGTGGTTGAAGTTTGTTAATTTATTAATTAACTGTTTAATGATTTTGTTGATGATGTGAGACGTGTTTGAGTGGTTTTGGCGAGTTATTATTTCATTCCGCTGTGACGCAATTTTTGAAGTTAAATTTTCATGACGGATGTGTGTTGCACAAAACTTGATGAGTGCCATTGGTGAGTTTTATTAATGACGATGTGACATTTCTTTTCTATCCGTTAAGTTAATATTTGCGAAAAAGATTTTTACTCTGATAAATGACGTGTAAATTATGGGGTAGAAAATGGGATGTTACATCCACTACTGACAAGCTAACTTCTTCTGACCCATACGTCATTCTTGGTTTTTTACTCACCCCACTGATTTGGGCGTCGGAGTGCAATTGCAGGTACAACCGGGTGGAGTGCAACGTGCAACGTGCGACCAACCCAAGTAGACCGATCTTCACTCCACCTTCCAGACGGTCAGGTACTGATCATTGGCGACTAAGTGGGAGCGAGAGAACTCTCCCACGCTTTTTTGCATGCCTCCTCGAGGAAAAGGCCTCCTCGCCGGAGGGGGGATCGCAGCGAACACCACTGCTGCCGTTCGAGCAACCACGAGATGACCCCGAAAGGCGTCGCGATCATTGTCGAAGAAACCATCCAAGGCGCCCCATCTTCCCTAGCCACTCGGTGGTGTCCTTTGCTGGGCAATCTGTCTCGCGCGGCGGTATCCCGGCCAATGTTGCACAACAGATACTGGAATTGCTGAAGGAGCGAGACCAGGTCATAGCACTACAGAATGAGTGAATTAATCAAATTGAGAGGGAAGTGGCTGCCGGGCGGGAGGCACTCGGGCCTGAATCGCGCCCCCGGGATGTCCACTCACCCCAAGAAGAGGAATCCCATAGCGACGACATAGGTCGCCTCCGCGAAGGACGATAGTACACCGGTCGCCACCCCGGCGTGGTGGGAGGTCCCCTCCTCGAACATATCCATCCTCTACTGATCCAACTTACTATCTGGACCATTCCCTGACCCGCTACTCGTCTTACGAGTCATCGGGGTTGCCAAGGCGCTCGAGATGTAGATCCTATGACTGATACGACCATGGCTATGACAAGAGACCACAAGGAGGCTATGATCTGAATCATCCAAGACAATCCCTGGACCGACGTAATCCTCGAGGTTGATACCCCGAGGACCGATCACATCACTAGGGGGACGCTTGCGAAGGAGAAGGTCCCTTTACAAGGGACATCGATAAATACCTTATCCCACCTGCACTTGAGAAGCCCCCTAATCAAAAGATGTGCACTGGCATTTGTGATCACGACCGCCACCTCAGTTATTTCAACAACATGATGAAATATAGGGGGCAAAGGAGCGAGTAAAATGCAAAATATTTCCACTTACCCTAAGCCAGAAGAAGCTGAGTAGAACTTTTTCAGCACGATTCATTGCTAATAGAAGTCAACCTAAGCCAGAAGAAATCCTGAAAGCGGTCAGACAAGGAGAAAGCAAAACGCTACGGGAGCATGTGGAGTGGTTCAACAAAGTAGCGGCCACAGTGCGGGGCTAGGATGATAAAATGGAGCTATATTTCCTAAAAGACGGCATGAGAGCATTGTCATACCCCAATTTTGTCCGCCCAAGTCAAAAAAAAATTTTCAAAAAAATAGAATAATAAAATAATTCATAATGTGTGGAAAATAGTGGATTGGTGCATTTATGCGTGTTCGTCCCCTATTTCACATTTTTATTTGAATTACGCATGCGCGTCAGTCGTAACTGCGTGAGCTGCCCTGTGCCCTTGTCATTTGGCACGTGTATTTATTTTCAAAAAGGCCATTTATTGATCATTATTAATTTTTGGCACCCAAAAACATTTTTCTTAATTTTTAGGAATTTAGGAAAATAAAATAGTGCATAGTCTTGCATTTTTGGGCATCTAAATAAAGGCAAATTAATTATTTTTGGACCAAGACCAGGTCAAGGGCGTGGCATACATGTTACTCTACCAAGGGTAATTTTTGTATAATTTTTGGAAAGAAAATCCTAGTCCAAAATAATTAAAAAGGCATTTTTCCTATTTTTAGTGCATAAAAAACCCACAAAAGACCATTAAATATTTGCCAATTACTAAATGACAAATTTTGTTGTCTAGAATAATTGGGGACAATATTTTATGGTGCCCAAAAACATGTGACACATTTTCAATAGGTGCACTCTCATTTGCATGCCCAAAAATTCAAAATTCAAAGTTCAAAAACAAGGAAGTGTCCTCAATAAGACAAAAAGACCAAAAACAAGTTTTTCTTCCCCCTATTCAGCCCCATTTGCGCCTCATGCTCCTCTCTCTCTCATAAAATCTTCTACACTCTTCTATTTCTTGCTCCTTAAGAATAGATTTGATCTTATCCTCAACTTTGCCCCTTTTGGTAAATTATCCCACCCACTTACACTCACCTCTCCACCAAAAAATACCAAGTTTCCTCTTTGATAACCTTTCTTCACCAATATACCCTTAACCCTATGTCTAGGTATCTCACATGAGCCTTCATTCCAAAATTAGATTTTTGTTCACAAATTTTCCTTCCCTCTTTTTTTTTTATGCACCCCACTCTCCTCCCACTCTCACTCACTTGTGTTTTCTCATTGCCCCTAATCCATGTGACCATCAATCTTAGCCCTCCATTCAAAATAAAAATCTAATCCTAGAGCACAATTAAAATAAAAAGACCAAAACACCCTTAAACCTAAAAAATCCTATAAATACATTCTCATTCCCACACCTCACAATCTTTTTGCCTCTCATCTCTCATACAAGCTCATTTTGCATATTTTCTCCCCTTCTCTCCAAGCCAAAACCGCAGCCCTCTCTCCCTTCTCTCTACATTTCTTCATCAAACTTCATCTCCCAAACAAATCCAAACCCATTTCCTTCACCTAATCTAAAATTCCAACCATCAATTCCTCTCAAATTCAAGCAATAATTCAAGATCAAGAGTTACTTTGAAGAATCAAGCTCAAGATTATAGACTAGAGGATAGATTGAAGTTTTTTAGAGTTCATTCATCTTGTTTCTTGCTTGTTTAGCTTGGAGTGGAGGTATATCCCTAAAACCTTGCATCATTTTCAAAATTTTAGCATCAAAAATGTAGATTATAGGTTAATTTCGCATTATCCATCATCATCTTTGCATTTTAATTATTTGATGTTGAATTGATTGTTGTTGTTGGATGAGAAATGTGTTTCAAGCATTTTGACAAACACTTAGGGAGGTTTGGGTGCTTGAAATTCATTTCTCACTTGGAATAAATTGTGTGCTTGTAAATATGTATTGTTTGCTTGCATTTTAATGAAATAAATGCTGTCTTATGGCATATTACATTTCGCATATTAGGAAGAAATTAGGGTTTATATGATTTTGTTGAACTTCCTTGCTTAATCATGTGAATCCTTGCAAAAAAATTGATCTATTTTGTTTGCTTGCATTATTTTGTTGTTTCCATGAATAAAATGAATTTTGAGGCCCTTAGTGGCTTCACAAGTTTCAAAATGAAAGAGTTTGGTTGTTTTCTTTTATGGATTTGAGGTTTAATTATGCAATTACTTGAAAATAAACGTTGTTTGTGAAAGTGATTGGCTCAAAGGAATGGTTACAAGATGTAGATCTTGATTTCCTTAAGCTAGTTCATTTCGCAAATCATAAGATGATTAGGGTTTTGATTTGATTTTTGAGATTTGGTTGCAATTATAGTTTATGATGCTTAAATTTGTTGGTTGCTATGAATTTGTTTGATGATTGGCAAGAGGATTCCCACTTGTGCCTTTGTGCACTTTATTCTAGTGTGGAGGATTGTTCAAAGTGATTCAACACAATTTTATGCTTTGATTGCTAAGTAATTTGCTTGTAAATTATCTTAATGGTTGAGGATTGGCAAGAGGATTCACACTTGTGCACTTGTGTACTTAATATTATGTGTGAGGATTGACCAAATTGATTCAACATTCCTTGATACTTTGGTTGCTAAATAATTTGCTTGTTTATGCTTGCCAATGATCATGATTGAGGCAACTCTTTTGCTTGAGCTTACAATTTCATTGTCTACTCTCATATAGGTCCATTCCATAGATTGTGTCCAAGAGCAGGGAGGTGCGTGGGATACACATCTTCCGTTGGTTGAGTTTACCTACAACAACAGCTATCATTCCAGTATCGGGATGGCACCATTTGAGGCGTTGTATGGTAGGAGATGTAGGACACCTTTGTGTTGGCATGAATCGGGGGAAAGTTTAGTGCTTGGGCCTGAGATCGTTAGAGAGACAACTGAGAAGGTAAAACTGATTCGTGAGAAGATGAAAGCGTCGCAGAGTCGACAAAAGAGCTATCATGATAAAAGAAGGAAGGATTTGGAGTTTCAGGCTGGTGATCATGTATTTTTGAGGGTTACGCCTATGACTGGGGTTGGTAGAGCCTTGAAGTCTAAGAAACTAACTCCTCGTTTCATCGGACCGTACCAGATTACTGAGAGGGTTGGAAATGTTGCCTATAGGGTGGCTTTGCCTCCTAATCTTTCGAACTTGCACGACGTGTTTCACGTGTCGCAACTTCAGTATATCCTGCACCTCCTCATGTGATTCACATGGACGAGGTGGAGGTGCGGGATAATCTCACTGTGGAGACT
The DNA here is from genome assembly GCA_020916435.1 of Oxytropis ochrocephala. NCBI lineage: Eukaryota > Viridiplantae > Streptophyta > Magnoliopsida > Fabales > Fabaceae > Oxytropis > Oxytropis ochrocephala. The sequence goes on along the minus strand of CM037089.1, from coordinate 80,103,427 downwards.
ATGCCGGTGAGGATTGAGGACCATGAGGTGAAAGTGCTGAGAGGTAAAGAGATTGCTCTGGTGAAAGTGGTCTGGCTAGGAGCTGCTGGGGAGAGCATGACATGGGAATTGGAGAGTAAGATGCGGGAGTCTTATACAGAGTTGTTCGAATCAGGTAATAATTTCGAGGACGAAATTCTCTAAGTGGGGGAGAGTTGTAACACCCAAAATAATTTAATTAATTATTTAATTGAATTATTTACGTGTGTTGCATTATTATTTTTATTAAGTTATTAATAATATTATTTTACTTAAATTGAAGGGAGTGGTATTGGTGAATCCGGGGTGGTAAGAAATGGCCCAAGAGCCCAAGCCCAATGACTTAGGCTCCTAGGGTTGATGCACTTTGCATCATTTGGGAAAACAGAGAAAGGAAAAAGAAAGAAACGTGAAAAGAAGAGGAGAAAGAGAGAAGAGGGAGATCGCGTGAATAGAGAAGAAGAAAGAAGAGGAAGCTTTGTTGCTGCTGTTACTTTGGTGCTTTCGTAGAAGGATCTTCATTTTCGGAGAATCTAAGGTAAGGGGAGTCTTGCTCTATAATAGGATGCATAATAGTTTTTATGTAGGAAGATAATGCTATGACGTTGATTTAGTATGGAAAGATGTCAATTGATGATTTATGTTTGTTTTTGAGATGATTGAATGTGAATATGTCAATTGATAATTTTTGATGATGTTCGAATGATCTTCGATGATGTTTGGTAACGTATGATTGTCACAATCGATTGTCACCTTAATACAACAATCGATTGTCACTCAACCAAGACAACAATCGATTGTTGTCCTTAAAACAAGAGCAAAGAATCTATTGCTCACTCTAAAATACAAGACAACAATCGATTGTCACCTTTCAAAAGGAAGCAAAGAGTCGATTATCACCTTTTAAATGGAAGCAAAGAATCGATTATCACCTTTAAATGGAAGCAAAGAATCGATTATCCCCTTTAAAATGAAGCTAGGAAATCGATTTCTCTGAAGCTAGGAATCGATTGTCACCTTTTAAATTGAAAACTAGGAATCGATTTCCTCCTTTAAAAACAAAAGTCATGAATCAATTGTTTACTTTAAAGTAAAAGCCATGAGTATATTATTCCATTGAATTTGAAAACACATGGATATATTTTTCCAATCGAATTTGAACACATGAATACATTTTCAATTGAATTGTTCTTTGTTTTTTCTTCAACTCATTCTTATTCTTTGTTCTTCATTTATTCTTTGTTCTTTGGATTTAAAGGTCTTTGGTTGTTATTTTATTTGATGTGGTTGTTGTACTGTTGGCATCAATTATGTGCTGTTTTGGTCCCCGAGTGCCATTTTGGTCCTTATGTCTTTATTTTGGTCCCCGAGTCTTTGTTTTGGTCCTTATGTGCCGTTTTGGTTCCCGAGAAGTCTTTGTTTTGGTCCTTTACGTGCTGTTTTGGTTATTGAGTGCTGTTTTGGTCCTCTGGTAGTGTTTAGTCCTTGTGACATATTTTATAATGACGAAGTTGAGGACGTATGAATAGACGATGATGTTATAAATGATGTTAAAGTGACGATGATGTTATAAATGATGTTAAAGTGACGATGGTGATATAAATAAAGCTAAAGTGACGATGATGATGTAAATAGTGCTAAAGTGACGATGATATTATAAATGATGTTAGTGATGTGGAATTTATAAATGTTGGTTGTTCATTGAGTCACATACATACATGTGCATATTTAAGTGACGATGTAAGACTACGGTCTCGAGCTAGTGACGATGGATAAGGCTCAATTAGTGAGATGTACCTGTCGTGGCAAAAATTAAGGGACGATGATGGTACCACATGCATGTTTGCATTCATACATTCATACTCATTATTTTCGAGTGACGTTTGTTCTGTGTGCGATGTGTGTGCGTGGAAAATATGAAGGATGAAGTAGTACTGTATACATATTAAATTAAAGTGATGTCGTTAGTTTATGAAACTGAAATAGTACTATATTCTAGCATATGATCTATTATGAATTTTATTATAGGGTTTGAGACTCACCCTTTTGTTGAATATTTTCCACAGGTAACCGTATGTGAAGACTTCTAGTTCTTCACTCTTTGAGTCGGTCTAGTGCTCTGATACGTAACACTCAGGGGGATGGGCGCTAGTTCCTGTGTTTTGACTATTTGATGTGTTAGATAAATTTTATTAAGATTACTATGTTATTGCTGAGACTTGTATGAGGATTTATGAGATTGTATTTATTTCCGCTGCGATGTGTTGAGGTTTTTATTATGTAGACTAATGTTTACGAAGTTTTGAGGGTTCCATCCCATTGATATGTGTTGCGTATGCTATTGAATCTATGAGAGCAGTCTGTTATTTTTGATGTTGTTGTTTGTTTGAAGAAAATGTAGCATCCCGTTTGGATGATTTGAAAAATAATTTTTAAAAACTCTGATATTTTTATTAATAAATACCGGGTAGAAATGGGGTGTTACATTAGTGGTATCAGAGCAGTTCGGTCTGTCCGGCCAAGTCGTCCTGTCATAGTGTCTTATGACAGATAATGTTGTTAGATTAGCTCTAAATTTTTGTTTGTGCTGCGGTGCTAATTCGAAATGGCTAGGAGAGATGATGTTGCTCTTGCTGCTGCTCTGCAAGCTATAGCTCAGGCTGTCGGTAACCAATAGAATGGTGAAAAATGCTGGAACCCGCAGTTTGGCCACCTTTCAGCGGGAGAACCCGCCTACTTTTAAGGGCAGATATAATCCAGATGGTGCTCCAGCATGTCTGAAAGAGATTGAAAGAATTTTTCGGGTCTTGGACTGCGATGATCTGCGAGAGGTCGGTATGGCACACATGCTACCGGGAAGAAAGTGATGATTGGTGGATGGAGGTTAGGGAGAGGCTAGAAGCTGCTAAAGAAGAAATAACTTGGGTCAGATTCATTAGTGGAATTTTTGAGGAAGTACTTTCCGGAGGATGTGAGGGGGAAGAAAGAAATAGAATTCCTTGAGCTGAAGCAAGGAAGCATGTCGGTTACAGAGTATGCTGCCAAGTCCACCGAGTTGGCCAAGTTTTATCCTCCCTACACTAATGCTGATTCTGAATTCTCAAAATGTATTAAGTTTGAGAATGGACTGAGAGCTGATATCAAGAAAGCTATAGGGTATCAGAAGATTCGGGTATTCTTGACTTAATCGATTGATTCTGCGAATATTCGAAGAGGATAGTAATGCTCACTCCAGGGTCATGAGAGATCAGAGGGGTAAGTTTCAGAATCGGGAAAGCCATATGAGGTTTCTTGGCTGTAAGGGCAAGCAGAGGTATGCTGATAATAAGAGGTCTGCTGAGGGCAAAAAGCCAAGTGGGGGAGATGCTCCCGCTAATATTGTATGTTTCAGGTGTGGAAAGTCGGGTCACAAGAGTAATGTGTGTCAGTTGTGGAAGTCCTGTTACCGTTGTGGTAAAGAAGGTCATGTGGCAACTGAATGTGAACGTAGGGATGTTCTATGCTTCAACTGTGGAGAAGGTGGGCACATTAGTGCTAAGTGTCCAAAATCGAAGAAGGAGAGATTCAGTGGAAAAGTGTTCGCTCTTGCGGGATCCGAGAATGCCAATGAGATTAGAGGTACTTGCTTTATTAATGGTACCCCTTTGATTGCTATAGTAGATACCGGTGCTACTCTTCTTTCATTGCTGCATCATGTGTTAAGAAATTGTGCCCGGTGTGAGGAGAGCTTCAGTGAGTTGAAGAGGAGGTTGACAACATCTCCTGTTTTGGTTTTGCCTATTCCGGATCAACCATTTGTGGTGTATTGTGATGCTTCCAAGAATGGGTTTGGGAGGTGTGCTGATGCAAGATGGTAAGGTAGTAGCTTATGCGTCTAGACAGTTGAGGACCCATGAGAAGGACTACCCTACTCATGATTTGGAGCTAGCTGCGATTGTGTTTGTGCTGAAGATTTGGAGGCACTATCTGTATGGTACTAGATTTGAAGTGTTTAGTGACCATAAGAGCTTGAAATACTTGTTTGACCAGAAGGAGCTGAATATGAGACAGGGGCGTTGGTTAGAGTTGCTGAAAGACTATGATTTCGGCTTGAACTATCATCCAGGCAAGGCTAATGTCGTGGCTGATGCTTTAAGTCGGAAGACTTTGCATATGTCAGCAATGATGGTGAAGGAGTTGGAATTGATTGAGCAATTCCGTGATATGAGTCTGGTCTGTGAAGTAACACCGCAGAGTGTTAGATTGGGCATGCTAAAGGTTAGTAATGAATTTCTGGTTGGTATCCGAGAAGCTCAGAAGAGAGATGTGAAGCTGGTAGATATGTTAGTTGCGGATGATCCAGCTGTGGATGGGGATTTCAAGTTAGATTCCCAAAGTGTATTGAGATTCAGGGATAGGATCTGTATTCCTGATGATGCTGAGATGAAAAGAATGATTCTTGAGGAGAGCCATAGGAGCAAGTTGAGTATTCATCCAGGGGCCACAAAAATGTACCAAGACTTGAAGAAGTTGTTCTGGTGGCCTGGTATGAAGAAGGATGTGGCGCAGTTTGTATATGCCTGTTTGACTTGTCAGAAGTCAAAGGTTGAACACCAGAAGCCTGCGGGGTTGATGCAACCATTAGATGTTCCGGAATGGAAATGGGATAGCATTTCCATGGATTTTGTGACTGGCTTGCCAAATACCGTGAGGGGGTTTGATTCTATTTGGGTGATTGTGGATAGGTTGACGAAGTCTGCTCACTTTATTCCTATCAATATCAAGGTTGGCCGAGATATACATTCAGGTCATTGTGAAGCTGCATGGTGTCCCAATGAGCATTGTGTCGGATAGAGATCCTAGATTCACTTCTGAGTTTTGGGGAAGTTTGCATGAGGCTTTGGGTTCCAAATTGAGGTTGAGCTCGGCTTATCATCCTCGGTGATGGATGACGCAGAGAGAGAACCATTCGGACATTGGAAGACTTATTGAGGTCTTGTGTCCTAGAGCGGGAGGTGCGTGGGATACACATCTTCCGTTGGTTGAGTTTACCTACAACAACAGCTATCATTCCATGTCGATCGGATGGCACCATTTGAGGCGTTGTATGGTAGGAGATGTAGGACACCTTTGTGTTGGCATGAATCGGGGGAAAGTTTAGTGCTTGGGCCTGAGATCGTTAGAGAGACAACTGAGAAGGTAAAACTGATTCGTGAGAAGATGAAAGTGTCGCAGAGTCGACAAAAGAGCTATCATGATAAAAGAAGGAAGGATTTGGAGTTTCAGGCTGGTGATCATGTATTTTTGAGGGTTACGCCTATGACTGGGGTTGGTAGAGCCTTGAAGTCTAAGAAACTAACTCCTCGTTTCATCGGACCGTACCAGATTACTGAGAGGGTTGGAAATGTTGCCTATAGGGTGGCTTTGCCTCCTAATCTTTCGAACTTGCACGACGTGTTTCACGTGTCGCAACTTCGAAAGTATATCCCAGACCCGTCTCATGTGATTCACATGGACGAGGTGGAGGTGCGGGATAATCTCACTGTGGAGACTATGCCGGTGAGGATTGAGGACCATGAGGTGAAAGTGCTGAGAGGTAAAGAGATTGCTCTGGTGAAAGTGGTCTGGCTAGGAACTGCTGGGGAGAGCATGACATGGGAATTGGAGAGTAAGATGCGGGAGTCTTATACAGAGTTGTTCGAATCAGGTAATAATTTCGAGGACGAAATTCTCTAAGTGGGGGAGAGTTGTAACACCCAAAATAATTTAATTAATTATTTAATTGAATTATTTACGTGTGTTGCATTATTATTTTTATTAAGTTATTAATAATATTATTTTACTTAAATTGAAGGGAGTGGTATTGGTGAATCCGGGGTGGTAAGAAATGGCCCAAGAGCCCAAGCCCAATGACTTAGGCTCCTAGGGTTGATGCACTTTGCATCATTTGGGAAAACAGAGAAAGGAAAAAGAAAGAAACGTGAAAAGAAGAGGAGAAAGAGAGAAGAGGGAGATCGCGTGAATAGAGAAGAAGAAAGAAGAGGAAGCTTTGTTGCTGCTGTTACTTTGGTGCTTTCGTAGAAGGATCTTCATTTTCGGAGAATCTAAGGTAAGGGGAGTCTTGCTCTATAATAGGATGCATAATAGTTTTTATGTAGGAAGATAATGCTATGACGTTGATTTAGTATGGAAAGATGTCAATTGATGATTTATGTTTGTTTTTGAGATGATTGAATGTGAATATGTCAATTGATAATTTTTGATGATGTTCGAATGATCTTCGATGATGTTTGGTAACGTATGATTGAGAAGCGTATGATGTTAGTTTTAACATTGTTTTAGAAGTAGAAATTGATTGCTTACTCCCAAAGTGAAGCTTGGAAATCGATTGTTGGCTTCACTCAACCAAGACAACAATCGATTGTTGTCCTTAAAACAAGAGCAAAGAATCTATTGCTCACTCTAAAATACAAGACAACAATCGATTGTCACCTTTCAAAAGGAAGCAAAGAATCGATTATCACCTTTTAAATGGAAGCAAAGAATCGATTATCACCTTTTAAATGGAAGCAAAGAATCGATGCAAAGAATCGATTATCACCTTTAAATGGAAGCAAAGAATCGATTATCCCCTTTAAAATGAAGCTAGGAAATCGATTTCTCTCCTTTAATATGAAGCTAGGAATCGATTGTCACCTTTTAAATTGAAAACTAGGAATCGATTTCCTCCTTTAAAAACAAAAGTCATGAATCAATTGTTTACTTTAAAGTAAAAGCCATGAGTATATTATTCCATTGAATTTGAAAACACATGGATATATTTTTCCAATCGAATTTGAACACATGAATACATTTTCAATTGAATTGTTCTTTGTTTTTTCTTCACCGTTCTTTATCTTTGTTCTTTTTCACATTCTTCTTTATTCTTTGGATTTAAAGGCTGCTGGTTGTTATTTTATTTGATGTGGTTGTTGTACTGTTGGCATCAATTATGTGCTGTTTTGGTCCCCGAGTGCCATTTTGGTCCTTATGTGCTGTTTTGGTCCCTGAGTGCTGTTTTGGTCCTTATGTGCCGCTTTGGTTCCCGAGTCTTTGTTTTGGTCCTTTACGTCTTTGTTTTGGTTATTGAGTGCTGTTTTGGTCCTCTGGTAGTGTTTAGTCCTTGTGACATATTTTATAATGACGAAGTTGAGGACGTATGAATAGACGATGATGTTATAAATGATGTTAAAGTGACGATGATGTTATAAATGATGTTAAAGTGACGATGGTGATATAAATAAAGCTAAAGTGACGATGATGATGTAAATAGTGCTAAAGTGACGATGATATTATAAATGATGTTAGTGATGTGGAATTTATAAATGTTGGTTGTTCATGGAGTCACATACATACATGTGCATATTTAAGTGACGATGTAAGACTACGGTCTCGAGCTAGTGACGATGGATAAGGCTCAATTAGTGACGATGTGCTTGTCGTGGCAAAAATTAAGGGACGATGATGGTACCACATGCATGTTTGCATTCATACATTCATACTCATTATTTTCGAGTGACGTTTGTTCTGTGTGCGATGTGTGTGCGTGGAAAATATGAAGGATGAAGTAGTACTATATACATATTAAATTAAAGTGATGTCGTTAGTTTATGAAACTGAAATAGTACTATATTCTAGCATATGATCTATTATGAATTTTATTATAGGGTTTGAGACTCACCCTTATTGTTGAATATTTTCCACAGGTAACCGTATGTGAAGACTTCTAGTTCTTCACTCTTTGAGTCGGTCCAGTGCTCTGATACGTAACACTCAGGGGGATGGGCGCTAGTTCCTGTGTTTTGACTATTTGATGTGTTAGATAAATTTTATTAAGATTACTATGTTATTGCTGAGACTTGTATGAGGATTTATGAGATTGTATTTATTTCCGCTGCGATGTGTTGAGGTTTTTATTATGTAGACTAATGTTTACGAAGTTTTGAGGGTTCCATCCCATTGATATGTGTTGCGTATGCTATTGAATCTATGAGAGCAGTCTGTTATTTTTGATGTTGTTGTTTGTTTGAAGAAAATGTAGCATCCCGTTTGGATGATTTGAAAAATAATTTTTAAAAACTCTGATATTTTTATTAATAAATACCGGGTAGAAATGGGGTGTTACATTAGTGGTATCAGAGCAGTTCGGTCTGTCCGGCCAAGTCGCCCTGTCATAGTGTCTTATGACAGATAATGTTGTTAGATTAGCTCTAAATTTTTGTTTGTGCTGCGGTGCTAATTCGAAATGGCTAGGAGAGATGATGTTGCTCTTCTTCTTCGCCGCTCTGCAAGCTATAGCTCAGTATCGGTAACCAACGAATGGTGAAAAATCTTTGGAACCCGCAGTTTGGCCACCTTTCAGCGGGAGAACCCGCCTACTTTTAAGGGCAGATATAATCCAGATGGTGCTCCAGCATGTCTGAAAGAGATTGAAAGAATTTTTCGGGTCTTGGACTGCGATGATGCGCAGAAGGTCGTATATACACACACATGCGCTTTGTTGAAGAAGTTGATGATTGGTGGATGGAGGTTAGGGAGAGGCTAGAAGCTGCTAATGAAGAAATAACTTGGGCTGTATTCCGTAGGGAATTTTTGAGGAAGTACTTTCCGGAGGATGTGAGGGGGAAGAAAGAAATAGAATTCCTTGAGCTGAAGCAAGGAAGCATGTCGGTTACAGAGTATGCTGCCAAGTCCTCCGAGTTGGCCAAGTTTTATCCTCCCTACACTAATGCTGATTCTGAATTCTCAAAATGTATTAAGTTTGAGAATGGACTGAGAGCTGATATCAAGAAAGCTATAGGGTATCAGAAGATTCGGGTATTTGCTGACTTAATCGACAGTTGCAGAATATTCGAAGAGGATAGTAATGCTCACTCCAGGGTCATGAGAGATCAGAGGGGTAAGTTTCAGAATCGGGGAAAGCCATATGAGGTTTCTGCTGGTAAGGGCAAGCAGAGGTATGCTGATAATAAGAGGTCTGCTGAGGGCAAAAAGCCAAGTGGGGGAGATGCTCCCGCTAATATTGTATGTTTCAGGTGTGGAAAGTCGGGTCACAAGAGTAATGTGTGTCAGTTGTGGAAGTCTATTCTACCGTTGTGGTAAAGAAGGTCATGTGGCAACTGAATGTGAACGTAGGGATGTTCTATGCTTCAACTGTGGAGAAGGTGGGCATATTAGTGCTAAGTGTCCAAAACCGAAGAAGGAGAGATTCAGTGGAAAAGTGTTCGCTCTTGCGGGATCCGAGAATGCCAATGAGATTAGAGGTACTTGCTTTATTAATGGTACCCCTTTGATTGCTATAGTAGATACCGGTGCTACTCTTCTTTCATTGCTGCATCATGTGTTAAGAAATTGTGCCCGGTGTGAGGAGAGCTTCAGTGAGTTGAAGAGGAGGTTGACAACATCTCCTGTTTTGGTTTTGCCTATTCCGGATCAACCATTTGTGGTGTATTGTGATGCTTCCAAGAATGGGTTTGAGAGGTGTGCTGATGCAAGATGGTAAGGTAGTAGCTTATGCGTCTAGACAGTTGAGGACCCATGAGAAGGACTACCCTACTCATGATTTGGAGCTAGCTGCGATTGTGTTTGTGCTGAAGATTTGGAGGCACTATCTGTATGGTACTAGATTTGAAGTGTTTAGTGACCATAAGAGCTTGAAATACTTGTTTGACCGAAGGAGTGAATATGAGACAGGGGCGTTGGTTAGAGTTGCTGAAAGACTATGATTTCGGCTTGAACTATCATCCAGGCAAGGCTAATGTCGTGGCTGATGCTTTAAGTCGGAAGACTTTGCATATTGTAATACCCCAATTTTGTCCGCCCTTTCTAATTTAAGTCAATTTTAGTTATCCAGCTCAACTAAATTGAAATACCGTTGTTTAAATTAAGCGGACACGCGAATGATCATTTTTTTAGTGCGTTCTTCAATTTAATCTTCGTATTTGAGTTTAGTCGCACATAAGTAGTGCCTTTAGTTAATGAGCTCATTTCTCCTATTTGAGTCTCGTTTTAGCGTATTCGTCTAGTGCGGCCCGTTCTGTCTCTTTGTGTTTGGCGGACTCTTTTTATTATTATTCTTTTCTTTGTAGAGTTAATTTATTTTAAGTATATATGTATAGTCTAAAAATGCAAAAATCCTATTTAGTTTTATTTACAATTTAAAAGTGTTTAATAGTCCAAAATGTCAAAAAATACTATTTAATTTTTATTACAACTTAGGAGAGTCCAAATGTCCAAATGTCCAAAAATACAAAAATAATAATACAAAACATACAAAAATAAATAAATTCGAAAATTACAAAAAAAAAAAAAAAAAAAAAGGGATTACCAACCTTAGTTTCGATCGATCCTGGAAAAATAAAAAGAAACTAGTCTCTGTTGCTGGATGTTTGATTTACTGTTGTTCTAGATTCATAATTGCTGCTACGGATCCCTTGAAATTTTTTCAGAACTTCAAAGAAAGAAAAACCGCTGTTTTTGGGATTAGAGTCTCAGTGTAAAACCCTAATCGTTTTTTTTTTGGTGCTGTTTACCTTGAAATTCGTGTCCCTTGACTGATCATTGACTGCCTTTTTATATCAAAACATTAGGTTTCTGCATTAATTATTTTGACTGGGCTTTGACTCTTTTCGTGTCCTGATCCAAGCCCAAACTACTTGGAGAGCAAATTGTTGGAACCCCAACTTTATTTTTTTGCTCTTTGCCTTCTGTTTTTTTATTTTTTGTAATTTTCGAATTTATTTATTTTTGTATGTTTTGTATTATTATTTTTTGTATTTTTTGGACATTTGGACATTTGGACTCTCCTAAGTTGTAATAAAAATTAAATAGTATTTTTTTGACATTTTGGACTATTAAACACTTTTAAATTGTAAATAAAACTAAATAGGATTTTTTGCATTTTTAGACTATACATATATACTTAAAATAAATTAACTCTACAAAGAAAAGAATAATAATAAAAAGAGTCCGACCAAACACAAAGACGAGAACGGGCTGCACTAGACGAATACGCTAAAACGAGACTCAAATAGGAGAAATGAGCTCATTAACTAAAGGCACTACTTATGTACGACTAAACTCAAATACGAAGATTAAATTGAAGAACGCATACGAAAAAATGATCATTCGCGTGTCCGCTAATTTAAACAACGGTATTTCAATTTAGTTGAGTGGATAACTAAAATTGACTTAAATTAGAAAGGGCGGACAAAATTGGGGTATTACAGCTGCCCCTCTTTATTTCATGTTGCGCCCGAAAAAGTCCCCGAGGGGTTTTTCTTCGTTTACAACTTTTTTGAACAATGAAGTCGCCACCAATATTTTTTATAAGGAAAATATTGAAGAAAAACCTTTTTTTGGAGGCGGATGGTCTTTTGGAAAACCGGAGATTTGGGTTCGGGGCCTCGGTTAGGCATGGGGAAGGTATTAGCACCCCACATCTCCTTTCTACTGAAAGGAACCTTTAATTAAAGATGTGATTTTAAGTGTTGATTTGGAAAATATTTAAATTTGCCTCTTTCGAATAGACTCAATTAATTTTTATTTGCGGCGTTTGGCGAAATTAGCCGCTTTGGGTTTCTTGAAAGGAAAAATGTTTTTAGTTTATTGTGCTTGACGGAGGGGATCCGCTCCTACGTATCTCCAGGTGCGATGGAGAATTCAAAGCTACGTAGTTCTAAGGCTTTATTTTTAACTTGTTTAGTTGTGAAAAATTAGGCATTCATGATGATCAATTGAGCAAAGGCTCCAAGTGATCACCACTAGTTCCTCATTGTTAATGATTATGCAAGCAAAGGCTTCACATGACCACTAACAAAGCTTTTGATTTATTGAAAAAGTTTTTTAGGAAAATTAGGCATTCATGATGATCAATTGAGCAACGGCTCCAAGTGATCACCACTAGTTCCTCATTGTTAATGATTATGCAAGCAAAGGCTTCGCAAAACCATTAACAAAGTTTTTTTGATTTATTGAAAATAATTAGAAAAATTAGGCATTCATGATGATCAATTGAGCAAAGGCTCCAAGTGATCACCACTAGTTCCTCATTGTTAATGATTATGCAAGCAGAGGCTTCGCAAAACCATTAACAAAGTTTTTGATTTATTGAAAATAATTAGAAAAATTAGGCATTCATGATGATCAATTGAGCAAAGGCTCCAAGTGATCACCACTAGCTCCTCATTGTTAATGATTATGCAAGCAGAGGCTTCGCAAAACCATTAACAAAGTTTTTTGATTTATTGAGAAATTATTTGAGTTGAAAAAGAATTAAAACGAGAAAGGGGTGAAAATTGCAAAATAGGGGTGTTATTAGTCGTAGGGGGGTGGTATAATTAAACAGGGGGTGTAAACAGCAAGCCCAGTTCGCATATGGGAGCCCAAGTATGCGGCGGGGCTTAAGTGAGGGGGTTGCGCGCGTGAAATTAGGGGGTGTTAGTAGTATTCTGAGTATTAAAAATAAATTAAAAATAAAATGAATAATGGGAGACACTATATAAGGCCCATTATAGAAACCCTAAACCTAAAAACACTCCCCCCCTTTTCCACCTTCCCTGCGGCGCCGCGGCCCAAGAGAGAGAGTTCTGGCGGAAATTCCGCCGTCTTCTACGGCGAGGGAGAGAGAGGTGGAACGGCATGGATCGGGTTCCATGGAGAGAGGGAGAAACGTTGGCTACTGGTGGTGGCCGAACAGCTCGCCGGAAAGGGTAAGAGGCTTCGCGACGGTGGTAGCGCCGACGGTAACGTCTCACGGCGGCTGAGGTTATTATTTTTTTTTTTACAACAGGTTCGTTTTTCACATCATTTTCTGGTCTATTCCATTCGGTTTCACTCTCCTCTCCTTGATACGATTTTGGTTCTTCACTGATATCCTCTTTTTCGTTCGTTTTTTCGTTTTTTACACTAAACAAATTTGTTCCAGCATTATTAAATCTATTAAGAATTACCAAGCTATTTCTGAAAAAAAAAAAAAAAAATGCATAATACGAACCTGTTTTTAAACAACACCAGATGTGGTGCTATTTACAAGAGTAACAATAGATCTGATTGGTTTTGTTCTTATACCACACCCTTACTCATTGGTTCAACACAGATTTGAAATCTAAACAAACGTATAAACCCCTATTTACAGATCTAAGGAAAAGAAAAGTTACCAACCTTATTTAGATTTATTCTGAGAGATAGAAACAAGATGCTGGGTGTATGATGCTGCTATTGACTGTTGTCTTTGCTCTAAATCTGTGGAAGACTTGTTTGAAAATTTTCAGCAAATCATTTGAACAGAATACCGTTTCTAGTATTAGGGTTTCAGTAATCCTAATTTTTTTTGGTATGATTTTTCCTTGAAATTCGTGTGTCCTTTGACTGTTAATTGACTGCCTATTTATAGTTAAAAATTAGGTTAGGCATTTAATTACATTTGACTGGGTTTTGACTATTTTCAGTGTGCGGATCCAAGCCAAAGCAGACTTGGAGAGCATTCTTGGCACCCAGAATCTGCTTCTGCTGCTGCTTGCTGTTATTTTTATTTTTGTATTTTCAATTTATTTGTTTTTGTATATTTGTATTATTATTTTTTGTATTTTTGGACATTTGGACATTTGGGACTCTTCTAAGTTGTAATAAAAATTAAATAGTATTTTTGACATTTTGGACTCTTAAACACTTTTAAATTATAAATAAACTAGATAGAATTTTTGGCATTTTGGACTATACATATATACTTAAAATAAATTAACTCTACAAAAAAGAATAATGATAATAAAAAGAGTCCGCCAAACACAAAGACGAGAAGCGGGCGGACTAGAAGAATACGCTAAAACGAGACTCAAAATAGAAGAAATGAGCTCATTACCTAAAAACATTACTTATGTACGACTAAAGCGAAGAACATACGATTTAAACAAATGTCGCTTAACTTAAACAATGGTACTTTGATTTAGTTGAGTTCCAATTCTTGAAATTGGCTTGAGTTAAGGACGGACAAAATTAGGGTATTACAGCTTGCCTCTTTATTTCACATTTCGCCAAAAAAATATGAATTGGCCTTTTCAAATTTGTTGGTGAAATGGAAATAAAGATATAGAAATAATACTAATTTTGTTCGTTTTAAAAAGCTCAAATCTTTTTGTTATTTTCTTTTTGAGAGGGGTTAACACTTGTCGCGTGCTTGGAAAGCAATAAACTGGGAAAAGCGGTAAATTGGGGAATTCGGAGGTTGCCTAAAACCTTTTAACGGACTCTTGTCGAGTCCGAGCTCTGGGGTGGCCTTTTCGAGCGGCCGATCAATATCAAGTCCGAATCGATTTGATCAATGGATTTACGCCAGTGCCTTGGTGACACAACTAATCCGAAGGACTTAACGGTCGATGGATCCATCGCGTGCTCGCATAACGATGTTGTGATGCGTGGAAGGAGTTCACTAACTCAAGGAGTTCACTAACTCGGGTTGATGGAGTTTACGAGCTGCGTCTTTGATGGAGTTTACGAACTCTGTGCTGATGGAGTTTACGAGCTCTGTCCTGATGGAGTTTACGAACTCTGTGCTGATGGAGTTTACGAACTCTGTGCTAATGGAGTTTACGAACTCTGTGTTGATGGAGTTTACGAACTCGGTTTGATGGAGTTCACGAACTGCGGGTTGATGGAGTTTACTGAACTCGGTTTGATGGAGTTTACTGAACTCGGTTTGATGGAGTTTACGAACTCTGGGTTGATGGAGTTTACGAACTCTGGTTTGATGGAGTTTACGAACTCTGGTTTGATGGAGTTTACGAACTCTGGTGTGATGGAGTTTACGAACTCTGGTTTGATGGAGTTTACGAACTCCGTGTTGTGGTGATTTTTCTGAAAAATGAGATTTTTGGGACCCCTTGGTCCAAAGTAACTTTTCTCTTGAATGGTGCATGAAATGCATGTGAATGCAAGGATTGATCCTGTGGGATGCTCTTTCTGTTTGATTATTCCTTCGCTCTTTTGAGATGCGAATTTAAAGTGTGATGCACTCTTGTTTGATGACATGGAGTGATGAATGGTATGGATGACATGAGAATGATGAATGATATGAAGATGTTGTGTTCTTTTGTGTTCCGCCTTCATGATTTTTCTTCTCTTTTGTTTTTGTTTTTTTTTTTCTTTAAGCGACTTTCTTTTTTCTCGCTTTATTTGTTTTTTCTTTGGCACTTTTTTTGTTGGTTAAATCCACATGTCGGACGGAAGTCGCCTGTGACGGCGATGATCACGCGAGGATTGCGCCTGCTTCCGTTCTTCACGATCGCTTTTTTTGCAATTTTATTCACTTGAGAAATCATTTCTTTCTGTATTTTTCAAAGATTTCGCAATGATCTGTAATGCTCTGAACGTGCACATGTTTTGCAAATCAATTTCATCAATCATAAAAGTTATTATTTTGAAAGAAATCTGAATAGGTGAAAGCGAGACACGAAAAGCACATATATGAAAGAGAAGTTGGACTTTTATTGGTATAGAAATTGGGCGTGCGAGAAAGTCACGCCAATTGAAAGTACATTGCAATCTTTCTTTTAAAGCGAGAAAATGCAAGAGAAAGGAAATGTATCTTGTGATTTCATCTCTGAAGTAACGGTGCCCGCCGTCCATACTCATAACTTTGATCGCCCTCTTATCCAAACCTTTGGGAGTGCTGATTGCCTTTCCTTTTCTCAAGCCCAAGTTTTCTGACCCTAATTTTTGCCTGGATCGCCCTTTGCGGGTTTTCGATCCACCGGGTCGCTCTGATTTTGCCTAGGTCGCCCTTTGTGGGTTTTCAACCTAGCGAGCTGATTTTTCTTGGCTTATCTTTCTCTTTTTTGTTTATTTTTCTAGGCATAATTCTTCTTGACCACATCTGAGTTCACTGGATTTGGAATCTCATCTCCGTCCATGTTTGCCAGGATTAGAGCTCCTCTTGAGAATGCCTTCTTCACCACATAAGGTCCTTCATATTTGGGAGCCCATTTGCCCCTGGGGTCCGTCTGTATCGGCAAGATCTGCTTGAGTACAAGTTCTCCCTCCTGGAATTCACGAGGACGAACTCTTTTGTCAAAAGCCCTTATCATCCTCTGTTGGTATAACTGTCCATGACACATTGCGACTACCCGTTTCTCGTCAATGAGGTTCAACTGGTCAAGACGGGACTGGACCCACTCTGCTTCATCAAGTTTTGTCTCCATTAACACCCGCAGAGATGGTATTTCAACTTCAATGGGGAGGACTGCCTCCGACCCGTAAACCCGTGAGTAGGGGTTGCCCCAGTCGATGTACGCACCGAGGTACGATAGCCATGCAAAGTGAAAGGAAGCATTTCGTGCAAATAAAACTTAAAATCATGTTTAATTAAAGAGGCAAATTTAAATAAAAATTATTTTTCAAATCAACACTTAAAATCATGTTTAATTAAAGGTTCCCTTTCAGTAGAAAGGAGGTGTGGGGCGCTAATACATTCCCCATGCCTAACCGACCCCCGAACCCAAATCTTTAAGTTTTCCAAAAGACCATTTGCCTTCCCAAAAAGGTTTTTCTTCAATATTTTCCTTATAAAAAATATTGGTGGCGACTTCATTGTCTTAAAAAGTTGTAAACGGAGGAAACCCCTCGGGGACTTTTTCGGGCGCAACAGCTGGCGACTTCACTGGGGACTTTTTTTTTTGGTGCTGTTTACCTTGAAATTCGTGTCCCTTGACTGATCATTGACTGCCTTTTTATATCAAAACATTAGGTTTCTGCATTAATTATTTTGACTGGGCTTTGACTCTTTTCGTGTCCTGATCAAGCCCAGCTACTTGGAGAGCAATTATTGGAACCCCAACTTTCTCACTGCTTCTTTGCCTTCTGTTGTTTTTATTTTTGTAATTTTCGAATTTATTTATTTTTGTATGTTTTGTATTATTATTTTTGTATTTTTGGACATTTGGACATTTGGACTCTCTAAGTTGTAATAAAAATTAAATAGTATTTTTTGACATTTTGGACTATTAAACACTTTTAAATTGTAAATAAAACTAAATAGGATTTTTGCATTTTTAGACTATACATATATACTTAAAATAAATTAACTCTACAAAGAAAAGAATAATAATAAAAAGAGTCCTACAAACACAAAGACGAGAGCGGGCGGACTAGGCGAATACGCTAAAACGAGACTCAAATAGGAGAAATGAGCTCATTAACTAAAGGCACTACTTATGTACGACTAAACTCAAATACGAAGATTAAATTGAAGAACATACGAAAAAAATGATCATTCGCGTGTCCGCTTAATTTAAACAACGGTATTTCAATTTAGTTGAAATTTGGATAACTAAAATTGACTTAAATTAGAAAGGGCGGACAAAATTGGGGTATTACACTGCCCCTCTTTATTTCACATTTCGCCAAAAATATGAATTGGCCTTTTCATATTTGTTTGGTGAAATGGAAATAAAGATATAGAAATAATACTAATTTTGTCCGCCTGAGAAAAGTTCAAATCTTTTGGGTTTTTTCTTTTGAGGGGTTAACAGTCGCATTAACGAGAAAGCAATAAATTGGAAAAAGCGATGATTGGGAAAAGCGGTAAATTGGAAATTCGGAGGTTGCCTAAAACCTTTTAACGGACTCTTGTCGAGTCACGAGCTCGGGGTGGCCTTTTCGAGCGTACGATCAATATCAAGTCCGAATCGATTTGATCAATGGATTTACTGTTGTGCCTTAGGTGACACAACTAATCCGAAGGACTTAACGAAATCGATGGATCCATCGGCGTGCTCGCGTACCGCGATGTTGTGATGCGTGGAAGGAGTTCACTAACTCAAGGAGTTCACTAACTCGGGTTGATGGAGTTTACGAACTCGGATTGATGGAGTTTACGAACTCCGGGTGGCCTTTTTCGAAGCGGCCGATCAACATCGGTCCGAATCGATTTGATCAATGGATTTACTGTTGTGCCTTAGGTTGACACAACTAATCCGAAGGACTTAACGAAGTCGATGGATCCATCGCGTGCTCGTACCGCGATGTTGTGATCTGTGGACGGAGTTCACTAACTCAAGAGTTCACTAACTCAGGTTGATGGAGTTTACGAACTCGTCTTTGATGGAGTTCACGAACTCGTGTCTTTGATGGAGTTCTGAACTCTGTCTTTGATGGAGTTTACGAACTCTGTCTTTGATGGAGTTTACTGAACTCTGTCTTTGATGGAGTTCTGAACTCTATCTTTGATGGAGTTCTGAACTCTGTCTTGATGGTGATTTTCTAAAAATGGGATTTTTGGGACTCTCGGGTCCAAGTAACTTTTCTCTTGGATGGTGCATGAAATGCATGCACTTGGGTATTTGGGTGCACATGGATGCAATGATTGATTTTGGTGGGATGTTTCTTCCGCTTTGATTATTCTTTCGCTCTTACGAGATGCGAATTTGAAAGTGTAGTGCACTCTTGTTTGATGCCATGGAGTGATGAATGGTATGGATGACATGAGAATGATGAATGATATGAAGATGTTGTGTCTGTTGTGTTCATATACATGATTTTTTTTTTTTTTTTTTTTTTTTTTTTTTAAAACGGCTTTTTTTTTTTTTTTACGCTTATTTGTTTTTGGCGCTCTTTTTTTTTGCTTTGGTTAAGTCGATCTGCCGGACGGAGGCTCGCTGGGGCGATGATCACGTGAGGATTGCGCGATTTGTTATGCTGTTTTGTCTCTTCTTTTTGCAACTTTACTCACTTGGGAAATCATTTCTTTCGTATTTTTCAAAGATTTCGTAATGATCTGTAATGCTCTTGAATGTGCACATGTTTTGCAAATCAATTTCATCAATCATAAAAATTATCATTTTGAAAGAGATGAATAGATGAAAGCGGTGACACGAAAAGCACACATATGAAAGAAGAGTTGGACTTTTATTGATATAGAAATTGGACGTGCAGAAAGTCACGCCAATTGAAAGTGTATTACAATCTTTCTTTTAAACTGAGAAAATACAAGAGAAAGGAACAGATCTTGTGATTTCATCTCTGAAGTAACGGTGCCCGCCGTCCCTACTCATAACTCTGATCACCCTCTTATCCAAACCTTTGGGAGTGCTGATTGCCTTTCCTTTTCTCGAGCCAAGTTTTCTGACCCTAATTTTTGCCTGAATCGCCCTTTGCGGGTTTTCGATCCACCGGATCGCTCTGATTTTGCCTAGGCCGCCCTTTGCGGGTTTTCAACCTAGCGAGCTAATTTTTCCTTGGCTTATCTTTCTCTTTTTTCGTCTATTTTCTAGGCATAGTACTTCTTGACCACATCTGAGTTCACTGGATTTGGAATCTCATCTCCGTCCATGTTCGCCAGGATCGGAGCTCCTCCTGAGAATGCCTTCTTCACCACATAAGGTCCTTCATATTTGGGAGTCCATTTGCCCCTGGGGTCCGTCTGGATCGGCAAGATCTGCTTGAGCACGAGATCTCCCTCTTGGAATTCACGAGGACGGACTCTTTTGTCAAAAGCTCTTATCATCCTCTGTTGGTATAACTGTCCATGACACATTCACGCCCACCGTTTCTCGTCAATGAGGTTCAATCCCAGGTCAAGACGGATGAACCCACTCTGCTTCATCAAGTTTTGTCTCCATTAACACCCGCAGAGATGGTATTTCAACTTCAATGGGGAGGACTGCCTCCGACCCATAAACCAGTGAGTAGGGAGTTGCCCCGGTTGAGGTGAGCACCGAGGTACGATAGCCATGCAAAGTGAAAGGAAGCATTTCGTGCGATCTTTGTAGGATACCACCATTTTTTGCACTATTCTCTTGATATTCTTGTTGGCGCTTCAATCTGCGCCATTCATCTTGGGGCGATGCGGGGATGAATTGTGATCTTTGAATCTTGAACTCAAAGCCATATGGGTCCTTCATCATTCTCATTGTTCAAGTTGTTGCCATTATCAACGATGATTTTGTTGGGAAGATCGTAACGGCAGATCGGATCTTTCTTGACAAACTTGGCAACCATCGAATCGTTATACTTGAATATGAGGCAGCTTCAACCCACTTGGTGATCTCTAGAACTTTGCCCTGATGTAACTTGACTGAATCTTGGAGTGCCAGCCTTTTGATTTTTCTTTCTCCTTTTTTTTGATTTTTTTTTTTTTTTTTTTTTTTTTTTTTTTTTTTTTTTTTTTTTTTTGAACATATTTAAGTAAATAAACTTATTTGTCCTAAAGCTAAAACTCTGAGAAAACAAAAGCAATCGATCATTGATCGGAATGGGTTTTTGGAGATTGTGTATTTTTGTGGAGGAAGGATGATTGGGTTTAATGAAGTGCTTGAAGCTAATGGTAGGATGATTTTTATTCGGCGTTGGCTGACGTTTGATGATGGTTATTTGGCTTGATGAGGTGTTTGGAAGTTTTATTCCTGGCTAAGGGTTGGTGGAGGGCGGGATGCCGAGGTCAAATGGAAGTATTTGCAGTTTATTGAGACAAGGATCTCTTGTGTTTTGTGGTAACGTGTATCAGCTCACCACTTACATTTCTTTTGTATTTTTGGGATTTTCATTTTTAAATCCCTTTTTTTCTTTTTTTCTTTTTTGATTTTTTTTTTTGATTTTTTCTTTTTTGATTTTTTTTTCTTTGACTCGGGTGAGCTTGATAAAAAGTGATGCATCTTTTTTGATATTTGAGGTGATCCTTGTCTAGGGTGATTTTTGGATTTTTGGCTTACAGTGGGTAGCATAGTTTTTTTCGAGAATATGGGAAGATGGTCGAACTTTATTTCAAATCACGATTGCTCGTTTTCTCAAAAAATTAACTCAAGGACAATAATTTATTTACTCCTATATATTTGCCCTCTTTTTTTTTATATTTTTTTGTTTTTTTGTTCCCTTTTTTTTTTTTTTTGAAGGAGAAAATCATCTTTGGGACTAGCACGATTCAGATCTCTGTAGTCGACGCACATTCTGACCTTCCCATCCTTCTTGGGAACTGGGACAATATTGGCAACCCACTGTGGGTACTTGGCCACTGCTAGGAACCCTGCATCAAACTGCTTCTTTACCTCATCTCGGCTTTTCAGTGACATCTCTGGCTTCATTCTTCTTAATTTCCGCTTGGTGGTGGGCACACCGGGCTTGGCCAAGAACTTGTGTTCAACAATATCTCGTGCTCAACGCCGGCATGTCTGATAAGTCCATGCGAATACGTCGGCGTAGTCAAGCGCGGTGAATCAACTTTTTGCGCTTTTATCCTCCATTGCGGTACCAACCTTGACTCCTCTTTTATCTTCTTACGTACCCCAAGTTGACGATCTCAATCGACTCCCCATGAGGTTGAATGGTCTTTTCTTCTTGCTCTATTAATCTCATTAATTCCGAGGAGTTTCCCGATTTTCATCAACATCCCCTTCCGGTTTGGTTAATTGGATGATCAAAGTCGTAATAGGGATTGTTGGCACTTATTATTTTCAGAGACAATTCTTTGTGGTTCCGCCTTTTGCCGGGCGAAAAAGCGAGAATAAAAGCGAAACAAACAAGCAAACAATAATAAAAAAAGAGAAAAAGAGGACACGTGAAATATGGAGAAATGATTTTTATTGATGAAGATTCAAAAACAACGTATTTATTGATGATAGTGATTACGAAAATAAAAACATGCGTGCCCCTAACAACCGGTCCTTATGGCCTTGGGCGAGAGCCACGGGGTTGCATTACAACTAATTAAAAGTCACGGGAGAATCGCACCTCCCAATTCTTTAATTCTTCACCGACGAACCGGACTCGCCCCACCTCTTGGACTCTCGGAACTATCCATGATGGCGGCAACTTGGTTGTGTTGCTCATCTTCCTCATCCCATCCTGTAGGTTTGGATGTCCTTCATTCGGTTTGAGCACTCGCGGGAGCATCATATCCGACTAAGTAATCAAACCTTCCCCAGGCTCCCTAGGGTATCCCAACATCCCTCTTTTATAGGCACTACTTTATTCGTCTTCATTGATTTCTTCCTCTAGCATCCGATCATCGACTCCACGGTTTCAAGTAGGGTAATGAGAGAAACCATTCACGCCAGTAATGAGGATTATTCATCGTCATTACGGTGGGTTCACGTGTGGGTCACGTGAGTGAATTGTATTCCCGAGTTGGTCCTCGAACTTGGGGATGGACCGTCATTGGCCAATTGAAACCCGTCGGAGTTCCCGGAGCGATGCGAGGGATTGGGATCTGGATCTGGCTTGAGGCGTCCCTGCTCCAACTTCATTCGCAACTACGTCGCTGTCGAGTGGCCTCGCGGTTCTTGGAGGATCTCCTCCGGGATTTGTGTCGATGCGGGAGGCGTGTAGCCTAGTGGGAGACCAAAGGGAGGCCATTGCACTGCTTGAAGGGCTTGAGGATCCCCGACCCGAGAGGGAGGGTATTGTCTACCCCAAAGAAGCGGTAGCCGGTGTACCAACATTTCTTAAGGCACTCAAGACTCTTATGACCTCTCGCCATTTGAGCTTTCATGATTTCCATCTCGGCTTGAAGGACTTGATTCCCTTGATTCGACCTTGCGACCACGACCATTAGGATTTGGATCTCCCGAATTCCGGCGATACGATGTGGCGGTGGATTGCCCCGATCGTCGTCGCCTTGATTGTTGTCCATGTTCCTTGCTTGCAGACGCGTCAAATAGCGATGTCTAACCAGCTTGCCTGATTTTCTGTTGACGGAACACGCTTATGAACACATGAATGAATAATGAATGCAATGCAATGCTTTAATGCATGAAGAATGCAAATGACGAAAGTTTTTTTCTTTTTCAAGATTTTGTTAGATGCAAATGCAATGGTGCAGAATGATGCGAAATGAGGTGGATGCTAAATGATGTGTTATGGAAAAATGGTAAGAAAATGAGGTTATTGGTGGTACTCTGAACATTTTCGAAGATACACGCTGTATGCCACCTCATGTAGGTGTTTATGAGGGAAAAAGAAAAATTACAACTTTCGAAATAAAGTTTGAGAAAAAAGAATGCTTAAGCTAAATGCAACAAACAAAGGCATGCCCCCGTGTCTTACGAATGGTGGGAATCATAGGGTCTAAAGTCGACGAAAAGGGTAATCCTCCCATGTAGGTTCTAACCACTTCCTCACAATGGCAACCAAGAGCTAAAGTCTTCCTCATGATAACACCCACAATCGTAGAAAGCTACCGAGTGTGAGGCATCATGACAAAGCGTACTCTTGGGCGGAACTTTCATGAGAGCCATACAGACAAAGGTCTACGAATGGCGATCACTAGTCGCTCCCACTCTCCTAGGTTTTTGTTCGGACCTTGGGTTTTAGGCCCCACTCAACGCTCACAAGTATAGGGTGTGTGTGTGTCTTTGAGGCACAATACCTAGAAATAGCTACCCTCCCCACCTGCAAATGACAATTGAGCAGTCCAGACAAAAGCAAAAATAACATGTTGTCTACCCTAGGGTTTAACATCAAATAAGTCAGCCTAGAGTTTCAACAGCAACCAATTGCATTGCTTACCTCAAGAAAGGGAGCCAAGAAGGGGGGAACATGATAAGAGTGGGGGATGCATGAAAAGAAGAAGCATATAAGCAAAGAGAATAAGAAGGAAAACAATCATAGCAGAGGAAGAAGCAAATGCACATGAATGCAAACAATGCTTGTATGAAAAAGAAGAAGAATAGAGGCAAAACAAGATATTCGAATCAAACACACAAATCACATATTTAATTAATTAGGCTCGACCCTCTTTTGAAAAATAATTTCTTTTAGTCCCCAGTGAAGTCGCCAGCTGTTGCGCCCGAAAAAGTCCCCGAGGGGTTTTTCTTCGTTTACAACTTTTTTGAACAATGAAGTCGCCACCAATATTTTTTATAAGGAAAATATTGAAGAAAAACCTTTTTGGAGGGCAGATGGTCTTTTGGAAAACCGGGAGATTTGGGTTCGGGGGTCGGTTAGGCATGGGGAAGGTATTAGCACCCCACATCTCCTTTCTACTGAAAGGGAACCTTTAATTAAAGATGTGATTTTAAGTGTTGATTTGGAAAATATTTAAATTTGCCTCTTTCGAATAGACTCAATTAATTTTTATTTGCGGCGTTTGACGAGAATTAGCCGCTTTGGGTTTCTTGAAAGGAAAAATGTTTTTAGTTTATTGTGCTTGACGGAGGGGATCCGCTCCTACGTATCTCCAGGTGCGATGGAGAATTCAAAGCTACGTAGTTCTAAGGCTTTATTTTTAACTTGTTTAGTTGTGAAAAATTAGGCATTCATGATGATCAATTGAGCAAAGGCTCCAAGTGATCACCACTAGTTCCTCATTGTTAATGATTATGCAAGCAAAGGCTTCACATGACCACTAACAAAGCTTTTGATTTATTGAAAAAGTTTTTTAGGAAAATTAGGCATTCATGATGATCAATTGAGCAACGGCTCCAAGTGATCACCACTAGTTCCTCATTGTTAATGATTATGCAAGCAAAGGCTTCGCAAAACCATTAACAAAGTTTTTTTGATTTATTGAAAATAATTAGAAAAATTAGGCATTCATGATGATCAATTGAGCAAAGGCTCCAAGTGATCACCACTAGTTCCTCATTGTTAATGATTATGCAAGCGGAGGCTTCAAAACCATTAACAAAGTTTTTGATTTATTGAAAATAATTAGAAAAATTAGGCATTCATGATGATCAATTGAGCAAAGGCTCCAAGTGATCACCACTAGCTCCTCATTGTTAATGATTATGCAAGCAGAGGCTTCTCAAAACCATTAACAAAGTTTTTTGATTTATTGAGAAATTATTTGAGTTGAAAAAGAATTAAAACGAGAAAGGGGTGAAAATTGCAAAATAGGGGTGTTATTAGTCGTAGGGGGGTGGTATAATTAAACAGGGGGTGTAAACAGCAAGCCCAGTTCGCATATGGGAGCCCAGTATGCGAAACTGGGCTTAAGTGAGGGGGGTTGCGCGCGTGAAATTAGGGGGTGTTAGTAGTATTCTGAGTATTAAAAATAAATTAAAAATAAAATGAATAATGGGAGACACTATATAAGGCCCATTATAGAAACCCTAAACCTAAAAACACTCCCCCCCTTTTCCACCTTCCCTGCGGCGCCGCGGCCCAAGAGAGAGAGTTCTGGCGGAAATTCCGCCGTCTTCTACGGCGAGGGAGAGAGAGGTGGAACGGCATGGATCGGGTTCCATGGAGAGAGGGAGAAACGTTGGCTACTGGTGGTGGCCGAACAGCTCGCCGGAAAGGGTAAGAGGCTTCGCGACGGTGGTAGCGCCGACGGTAACGTCTCACGGCGGCTGAGGTTATTATTTTTTTTACAACAGGTTCGTTTTTCACATCATTTTCTGGTCTATTCCATTCGGTTTCACTCTCCTCTCCTTGATACGATTTTGGTTCTTCACTGATATCCTCTTTTTCGTTCGTTTTTTCGTTTTTTACACTAAACAAATTTGTTCCAGCATTATTAAATCTATTAAGAATTACCAAGCTATTTCTGAAAAAAAAAATGCATAATACGAACCTGTTTTTAAACAACACCAGATGTGGTGCTATTTACAAGAGTAACAATAGATCTGATTGGTTTTGTTCTTATACCACACCCTTACTCATTGGTTCAACACAGATTTGAAATCTAAACAAACGTATAAACCCCTATTTACAGATCTAAGGAAAAGAAAAGTTACCAACCTTATTTAGATTTATTCTGAGAGATAGAAACGAGATGCTGGGTGTATGATGCTGCTATTGACTGTTGTCTTTGCTCTAAATCTGTGGAAGACTTGTTTGAAAATTTTCAGCAAATCATTTGAACAGAATACCGTTTCTAGTATTAGGGTTTCAGTAATCCTAATTTTTTTTGGTATGATTTTTCCTTGAAATTCGTGTGTCCTTTGACTGTTAATTGACTGCCTATTTATAGTTAAAAATTAGGTTAGGCATTTAATTACATTTGACTGGGTT
The DNA here is from genome assembly GCA_020916435.1 of Oxytropis ochrocephala. Classification (NCBI taxonomy): domain Eukaryota; kingdom Viridiplantae; phylum Streptophyta; class Magnoliopsida; order Fabales; family Fabaceae; genus Oxytropis; species Oxytropis ochrocephala. The sequence continues at coordinate 80,077,450 of CM037089.1, read as the reverse complement.
TTGACTATTTTCAGGTCTGGATCCAAGCCCAGACTTGGAGAGCAGGCACTTGCTTTGCACCCTGCTACTGCTGCTGCTGCTTCATTGTTATTTTTATTTTTGTATTTTCGAATTTATTTGTTTTTGTATATTTGTATTATTATTTTTTTGTATTTTTTGGACATTTGGACATTTGGGACTCTTCTAAGTTGTAATAAAAATTAAATAGTATTTTTTGACATTTTTGGACTCTTAAACACTTTTAAATTATAAATAAACTAGATAGAATTTTTGGCATTTTTGGACTATACATATATACTTAAAATAAATTAACTCTACAAAAAAAGAATAATGATAATAAAAAGAGTCTGGCCAAACACAAAGACGAGAACGGGCCAGACTAGAAGAATACGCTAAAACGAGACTCAAAATAGAAGAAATGAGCTCATTACCTAAAAACATTACTTATGTACGACTAAAACGAAGAACGCACGATTTAAACAGCGTGCCTGCTTAACTTAAACAGTGGTACTTTGATTTAGTTGAGTTCCAATTCTTGAAATTGGCTTGAGTTAAGGGACGGACAAAATTAGGGTATTACACATATGTCAGCAATGATGGTGAAGGAGTTGGAATTGATTGAGCAATTCCGTGATATGAGTCTGGTCTGTGAAGTAACACCGCAGAGTGTTAGATTGGGCATGCTAAAGGTTAGTAATGAATTTCTGGTTGGTATCCGAGAAGCTCAGAAGAGAGATGTGAAGCTGGTAGATATGTTAGTTGCGGATGATCCAACTGTGGATGGGGATTTCAAGTTAGATTCCCAAAGTGTATTGAGATTCAGGGATAGGATCTGTATTCCTGATGATGCTGAGATGAAAAGAATGATTCTTGAGGAGAGCCATAGGAGCAAGTTGAGTATTCATCCAGGGGCCACAAAAATGTACCAAGACTTGAAGAAGTTGTTCTGGTGGCCTGGTATGAAGAAGGATGTGGCGCAGTTTGTATATGCCTGTTTGACTTGTCAGAAGTCAAAGGTTGAACACCAGAAGCCTGCGGGGTTGATGCAACCATTAGATGTTCCGGAATGGAAATGGGATAGCATTTCCATGGATTTTGTGACTGGCTTGCCAAATACCGTGAGGGGTTTGATTCTATTTGGGTGATTGTGGATAGGTTGACGAAGTCTGCTCACTTTATTCCTATCAATATCAAGGTTGGCCGAGATATACATTCAGGTCATTGTGAAGCTGCATGGTGTCCCAATGAGCATTGTGTCGGATAGAGATCCTAGATTCACTTCTGAGTTTTGGGGAAGTTTGCATGAGGCTTTGGGTTCCAAATTGAGGTTGAGCTCGGCTTATCATCCTCAGACTGATGGACAGACAGAGAGAACCATTCAGACATTGGAAGACTTATTGAGGTCTTGTGTCCTAGAGCAGGGAGGTGCGTGGGATACACATCTTCCGTTGGTTGAGTTTACCTACAACAACAGCTATCATTCCAGTATCGGGATGGCACCATTTGAGGCGTTGTATGGTAGGAGATGTAGGACACCTTTGTGTTGGCATGAATCGGGGGAAAGTTTAGTGCTTGGGCCTGAGATCGTTAGAGAGACAACTGAGAAGGTAAAACTGATTCGTGAGAAGATGAAAGTGTCGCAGAGTCGACAAAAGAGCTATCATGATAAAAGAAGGAAGGATTTGGAGTTTCAGGCTGGTGATCATGTATTTTTGAGGGTTACGCCTATGACTGGGGTTGGTAGAGCCTTGAAGTCTAAGAAACTAACTCCTCGTTTCATCGGACCGTACCAGATTACTGAGAGGGTTGGAAATGTTGCCTATAGGGTGGCTTTGCCTCCTAATCTTTCGAACTTGCACGACGTGTTTCACGTGTCGCAACTTCAGTATATCCTGAACCCCGTCTCATGTGATTCACATGGACGAGGTGGAGGTGCGGGATAATCTCACCGTGGAGACTATGCCGGGTGAGGATTGAGGACCATGAGGTGAAAGTCTTGAGAGGTAAAGAGATTGCTCGTGAAAGTGGTCCGGCTAGGAGCCTGCTGGGGAGAGCATGACATGGGAATTGGAGAGTAAGATGCGGGAGTCTTATACTGAGTTGTTCGAATCGGTAATAATTTCGAGGACGAAATTCTCTAAGTGGGGAGAGTTGTAACACCCAAAATAATTTAATTAATTATTTAATTGAATTATTTACGTGTGTTGCATTATTATTTTATTAAGTTATTAATAATATTATTTTACTTAAATTGAAGGGAGTGGTATTGGTGAATCCGGTGGTAAGAAATGGCCCAAGAGCCCAAGCCCAATGACTTAGGCTCCTAGGGTTGATGCACTTTGCATCATTTGGGAAAACAGAGAAAGGAAAAAGAAAGAAACGTGAAAAGAAGAGGAGAAAGAGAGAAGAGGGAGATCGCGTGAATAGAGAAGAAGAAAGAAGAGGAAGCTTTGTTGCTGCTGTTACTTTGGTGCTTTCGTAGAAGGATCTTCATTTTCGGAGAATCTAAGGTAAGGGGAGTCTTGCTCTATAATAGGATGCATAATAGTTTTTATGTAGGAAGATAATGCTATGACGTTGATTTAGTATGGAAAGATGTCAATTGATGATTTATGTTTGTTTTTGAGATGATTGAATGTGAATATGTCAATTGATAATTTTTGATGATGTTCGAATGATCTTCGATGATGTTTGGTAACGTATGATTGAGAAGCGTATGATGTTAGTTTTAACATTGTTTTAGAAGTAGAAATTGATTGCTTACTCCCAAAGTGAAGCTTGGAAATCGATTGTTGGCTTCACTCAACCAAGACAACAATCGATTGTTGTCCTTAAAACAAGAGCAAAGAATCTATTGCTCACTCTAAAATACAAGACAACAATCGATTGTCACCTTTCAAAAGGAAGCAAAGAATCGATTATCACCTTTTAAATGGAAGCAAAGAATCGATTATCACCTTTAAATGGAAGCAAAGAATCGATTATCCCCTTTAAAATGAAGCTAGGAAATCGATTTCTCTCCTTTAATATGAAGCTAGGAATCGATTGTCACCTTTTAAATTGAAAACTAGGAATCGATTTCCTCCTTTAAAAACAAAAGTCATGAATCAATTGTTTACTTTAAAGTAAAAGCCATGAGTATATTATTCCATTGAATTTGAAAACACATGGATATATTTTTCCAATCGAATTTGAACACATGAATACATTTTCAATTGAATTGTTGCTGTTTTTCTTCACTTTATTCTTTATTCTTTTTCTTCATCATTGTTATTCTTTGTTCTTTGGATTTAAAGGTCTTTGGTGTTGTTATTTTATTTGATGTGGTTGTTGTACTGTTGGCATCAATTATGTGCTGTTTTGGTCCCCGAGTGCCATTTTGGTCCTTATGTGCTGTTTTGGTCCCTGAGTGTTGTTTTGGTCCTTATGTGCCGTTTTGGTTCCCGAGTGCTGTTTTGGTCCTTTACGTGCTGTTTTGGTTATTGAGTGCTGTTTTGGTCCTCTGGTAGTGTTTAGTCCTTGTGACATATTTTATAATGACGAAGTTGAGGACGTATGAATAGACGATGATGTTATAAATGATGTTAAAGTGACGATGATGTTATAAATGATGTTAAAGTGACGATGGTGATATAAATAAAGCTAAAGTGACGATGATGATGTAAATAGTGCTAAAGTGACGATGATATTATAAATGATGTTAGTGATGTGGAATTTATAACTGTTGGTTGTTCATAGAGTCACATACATACATGTGCATATTTAAGTGACGATGTAAGACTACGGTCTCGAGCTAGTGACGATGGATAAGGCTCAATTAGTGACGATGTGCCCGTTGTGACATCCGGAGCTGAGGAGGGCGGGGAGTGATCGCCGGTGTCGAAAAAGGAAGGTGGCATGGCAAAGAGCGGCTCCTGGCAGCTTCAAAGCGAAGGGGCGCGTGAATGAACCGAATACACACCGGAATGAGAGGGATCCCGAGGCCGTGCGGTATGGGGTATCTGATTGAAGGAAGGCTTAAAAGAATTGATTTGGACTACCTATACCAACAAGGTGCATCTTCTTTTCGGGAGCCCATCTCATAAGAACTCCATAGTTAAGCGTGCTTGGCTTGGAGTAGTAGTGGGATGGGTGACCTTCTGGGAAGTTTCCCGGAAAGCATTCAAGTGAGGACAAAGCATGTTGAAAAGACTCGTGTTGGTTCGTGGGGGCGATCGGCGCTTCTTGAAGCGATGCAGGATGTTACAAATGGTATCGAGCGTGAGACCTCTCCCAGTACGGTGTGGTTCGAGGACGAACCAAGCGGAAGCTAGTGGGCATGTGACATCCGGGGCTGAGGAGGGCGGGGAGTGATCGCCGGTGTCGAAAAAGGAAGGTGGCATGGCAAAGAGCGGCTCCTAGCAGCTTCAAAGCGAAGGGGCGCGTGAATGAACCGAATACACACCGGAATGAGAGGGATCCTGAAGCTGTGCAGGTATGGGACTGTACAGTTGAAGGAAGGCTTAAAAGAATTTATTTGGACTACCTATACCAACAAGGTGCATCTTCTTTTCGGGAGCCCATCTCATAAGAACTCTATAGTTAAGCGTGCTTGGCTTGGAGTAGTAGTGGGATGGGTGACCTTCTGGGAAGTTTCCCGGAAAGCATGCAAGTGAGGACAAAGCATGTTGAAAAGACTCGTGTTGGTTCGTGGGGGCAGTCGACAGTTCTGGAAGCAGTCTGGGATGTTACACCCGTCGTGGCAAAAATTAAGGGACGATGATGGTACCACATGCATGTTTGCATTCATACATTCATACTCATTATTTTCGAGTGACGTTTGTTCTGTGTGCGATGTGTGTGCGTGGAAAATATGAAGGATGAAGTAGTACTGTATACATATTAAATTAAAGTGATGTCGTTAGTTTATGAAACTGAAATAGTACTATATTCTAGCATATGATCTATTATGAATTTTATTATAGGGTTTGAGACTCACCCTTATTGTTGAATATTTTCCACAGGTAACCGTATGTGAAGACTTCTAGTTCTTCACTCTTTGAGTCGGTCTAGTGCTCTGATACGTAACACTCAGGGGGATGGGCGCTAGTTCCTGTGTTTTAACTATTTGATGTGTTAGATAAATTTTATTAAGATTACTATGTTATTGCTGAGACTTGTATGAGGATTTATGAGATTGTATTTATTTCCGCTGCGATGTGTTGAGGTTTTTATTATGTAGACTAATGTTTACGAAGTTTTGAGGGTTCCATCCCATTGATATGTGTTGCGTATGCTATTGAATCTATGAGAGCAGTCTGTTATTTTTGATGTTGTTGTTTGTTTGAAGAAAATGTAGCATCCCGTTTGGATGATTTGAAAAATAATTTTTAAAAACTCTGATATTTTTATTAATAAATACCGGGTAGAAATGGGGTGTTACAATTACCCATAACCTTGGTTAGTTTAATCATTCACTAATTGCTCGTCCTATTTCAAAAACTCACCTAAACAAGATAAAAAACAAAAAACCTTTTCAGGACAAACAAGAACTACGTAGCTTTGAATTCTCCATCGCACCGGGAGATACGTAGGAGCGAGAGGTTACACTCTCGTCAAGCGCAAAAAATAAAAATTTTCATTAAGTTTTTCAATTCATTTTCAATAAGAAATAAAAAAGCAAATTCAAGTATTTTTCAAATCAACACTTAAAACCACACATTTAATTAAAGGTTCCCTCTCAGTAGAGAGGACGTGTGGGGTGCTAATACCTTCCCGCAGCGGCATGTAGACCCCGAACCCAAACCTTTCAGTTTTCAAAGGCCAGTCGCTTTCTAAAAAAGGTTTTTCTAATACTTTCCTTAAATAAGTATTGGTGGCGGCTTCATTGTTTTAAAAAAGTTGTAAACGAGGAAGGTTCTCCCTCGGGGACTTTTTCGGGCGCAACAGCTGGCGATTTCACTGGGGACTAAAAAACATTTTTTCCAAAAGTGGGTCAAGCCTAATTAATTTAGTGTGTGGTTTGTGTGATTGATTTGAATATCTTGCTTTGCCTCTATTCTTCTTCTTTTTCATAAGCATGTTGCATCCGTGTGCATCCTTCTTCTACATTTGCTTTTGTTTAAAGTAATAGATAGTTACTTCTTTGCTTAAATGCTTAGTTCCCTCATGCATTTCCCACCTCTCTTATCATGTCCCCTTCTTCTTTACTCCCTTTCTTGAGGTAAGTAGTGCATTGTTGTTGGCACCCTAGATTAGTTGTATTTGATTGATATTGAACCCTAGGGTAGACGACATGTTATTGCTTTCTATTGTCTGGAATGTTCTGGATTTTCATTTGCAGGTGGGGTAGTTTTTTAAGGAAATGCCCTTCGCACACACATACTTGTACCTTGAGACCATATGATTAGAGAAAGAGACCATAACCCAGGTCTGTTAGGATACCATACGATGAGTGGATTCGAGTAGTGGGAGCCCATCAGGACCTTTGTCCGTTTGGCTACTCGCGAAAGTTTCAATCAGAGTTGTGCTCTTTCATGATGCTTCGTATCTAGCAGTTTGCTGCATTTACGGGGATTTTCATGAGAGGGACTGTGGCTCTGATGACCTTTGTGAGGGTGTGAATAGAGCTACATGTGAAGATTACCTCTAAAGTGCCTTAGATCATAGGTTTCTCCTCCTTTTAGGTCAAAAGGGCTTTCCAAATTGTGTGATGCATTGTTGCATTTAGTCCAGTTAATTTTTCCCTCAAAGATTTTCAAAAAATCAAAAAAAAAAAGATATGCTTTTCCCTTTTCAATAAACACCTATATGAGGTGGCATATAGTGTGCAAGTTTTCAAAATTCCACCTGTGAATACCCTCTTTATGCAAAAACCTCAAAAAAGAAGTATCTTGCATCCTGAATCATTGCATCATTACATCATTGCATCATTTGCATTAAATAAAGTTCCAATTTTGAAAAATCAATTCATCTTGCATTCCATTTCATTGCATAAAAATGAAAAAAACAATTATCATCTTCATAGCATAAGCATTTCATTTATAATCAAAAAAAGAGGAAAAAGCTCCTCGCCAAGTTCATCCAAAACATGACATTCATGCATAAGCATTATTTCAAAAAGGGACACAGTAGAACTACGTACGCTTTGATTCCTCATCAAAGGGAGGATACGTAGGAGCGGGTCCGCCCCGTCAAGCATAACAAATAAAAATTTCATTTTGAAAAAGCGTCTTTCTCGCATCATTCAAAAATGCATTTCATTTTGCATCAAAGTCATAAAAACCTTTTAGAATAATTACACTTTTCAAGTGATCATTTTTCCACGCATTTGCATATCATAATGTTTTCACACACAATAAAGAGTTTTGATGAGAAACGAGATGGTCTTGCAAAACAATCATTCTTTCAAAATTTCAAGGTGTTCCAAGGTGCTCAGTTTCTCGAGTCAGTAGCTCATAACCTCAAAAAAAAAATTTTTTTTGCATCTCCTCCATTCCATGATAAAAGACTGAAACCATTCATCAAAAAAAAAAGTTTTTATATCATGTCTTTACCAATGTTAACTCTCTGTGAAGCGTTCTTCTAGTAAGCATGCATGCCATGTGCAGTTTCTCTTGTTTGAGTCAGTCCATTTCCTTCATTTATCATCATTCCCCATCCAAGTCTAACCCCGCCCCGTCCACCCATAAAGCGCATATCATAATCACATCAGTGCATATTCGACTTTTGATTCATTCTAACACTTTAAGTCCTCCGTGCTGAGGCAATTCTGTGATCACTAATTTTCCTTGTCAATATCATATTCCTTTAGTGCAAGTCTTTCTAAAAAAAAATATATAAATAATAAACAAGAAAATAAGCTCGCTAGGTTAAAAACCCGCAAAGGGCGGCCTAGACAAAAAAAAGAGCGCCCGGTGGATTGAAAACTCGCAAAGAGCGGTCCAGGCAAAAGTTAGGGCATAAAAGAAGAAAAATGCAAAGAAAGGAGCAAACACATATAGATAGATGAACTGTTGTCATGTTTTACAAAAAATAAATAAGCAAACACATATAGAAAGGAGCAAACACATATAGATAGAAAGTCCAAAAATCCCAAAATCCCAGAAAGTCCCAAAATCCCAGAAAGTCCCTTTCCTACCCACCTGAAGCCAAGAAAAACCAAAATCCAAAAATCACCCTAGACAAGGATCACCTCAAATATCAAAAAAAAAAAGCGCATCACTTTTTATCGGCTCACCCAAGTCAAAGAAGGAAAAGAATCAAAAAAAAAAAAGAAAAAAGAGAAAATAAAAAAAAAAGATTCAAAAATAAAAATCCCAAAACAAAGGAAAGCACAAAGAAATGTAAGTGGTGAGCTGATACATGTTACCACAAAACACAAGAGATCCTTGTCTCAATAAACCTTCCAACACCTTGCTGTGTATAACTACACCTTCTTCCATAAACCTTCAAACACTTCATCATTCCCATACACCCCTCCTTCCATAAACCGCAAACACTTCCCCTTGACCTCGGCATCCCGCCCTCCACAAACCCTTAGCCAGGAATAAAACTTCCAAACACCTCGTCAAGTCAAATAACCATCATAAATCATCGATCGTCAGCCAACGCCGAATAAAAATCATCCTACCATTAGCCCCAAGCATTTCATTAAGCCCAATCATCCTTCCTCCACAAAACACCACAATCCCGAAAAGTCCATTCCGATCAATGACTGATTGCTGTTGTTTTCTCAAATTTTAAGTCTTAGGACAACTAAGTTTATCTGTCTACAATGTGTTTGCTCAAAAGAAAAAAACAAATGATCAGAAAAAAGAAAGCTGATTAAGGAAAAAAACAAACCCTCAGGAAAAAGAAATGAGGGAACAAAAACAAACAGTCAGAAAAAAGAAAGCTGACGGGAAAAGAAAGACTTGCACTCCAATTGCATTTAAGCTGCATTGAAACAAGGTTTAGTGATCACCAAGTGAGGCTTCTTTCACACCAAAAGTCAAGACATTAGTAGAGAACCAAAGATTTGCACTGAGAACGCCACTCAGATCCAAAAGTTGGGACATTCTCTTCACCGCCCACCCACCCTGGTCTTGGGAAAGTCTGTTCAGTGACCATCCCATGTCACTCCAGTTGTCAATACCTCCAAACAGGGGCAAGTCGTTCGTTCACAGTTACCAAAAGCCTGAATTGGGGCAGTTTTGCATTCATCCTAACACTCACCTGGCATCTGCACATTCATGTGTGTTCACTTGGCAATGTTTCAGAGAGAAAGCACAAGATTGTTGTCTAAAGTGCAATTATCTTGGAATGGAGGAAAACATAAACGAGCTTGTTTGTAAATAAAAACCTTGAGAACACCGGGGTTTAAATCAAAATTAGCTTTTTCAAAAAAAAAAAATGATCCAGATTCATCTCCACTTTTTGCATCCAAAGTCTCGCATCTCATCATCACAAAAATGTTTACCTCATGCATCTAGCCATCTCGATCTATTCATTATAGCATATGCATCAAAGCATTACATTTTCATCTTCACATTTTGTGCATTCATCACATAGCAAAATATGGAAAAATTCTTTAACCAGTTATATTGGCGCATGAGGGTCGCCCAAAGTTATCTTGTTGGGCTTTAGTGCTCGCCTTCATCCTTAGGGATTCTTTCAAGTCAGTAATGAACGCCACTCGAAGCCATTGCTTGTTTGGTATTCGTGAACACTTGGGTCTTATTTCCAAAACTCCAAAAAAGACAAAACACAAAAACATTTTCAAAACCAAAAGACGAGAACTACGTAGCTTTGATCCCTCATCTCGGTGAGGGTATATAGGAGCGGGTCACAGCCCGTCAAGCACCCTTTTAAAAAAATCTTTGTTTTGTTCCGCTTTTCAAAGATACCAAAAATATTCTTCTTCCTTCCGTTTTTAACAAAACAATTTCTCAAATGAGACAAATAAAAAGAAAAGAAAAGAAGTAGAACAAGTCGTTTTCAAACCAAACTTTTGTCTAAACCACACATCAAGTTAAAGGTTCCCTTTCGGTAGAAAGGATGTGTGGGGTGCTAATACCTTCCCCACACATAACCAACCCCCGAACCTACATCTCTGTGTTTTCAAAAGACCATTCGCTTTTCCAAAAAAGGTTTTTTCAATGTTTTCCTAAATAAATATTGGTGGCGGCTCTACTATTTTTCACGTTGTCAAACGAGAAGTCCCAAGCGGATTTTTCGGGGTGCAACAGCTGGCGACTCCACTGGGGACTCTTTTTAAAAAAGACGAGGGTCAAGCCTAGTTAACTTGATGTGTGGTTTAAATTGTTTGACTTGAAAACTTTGTTCTATCTCTTCCTTTTTCTTTTCTCTTCTTTCTTTGTCTATGATGCTTGATTGTTTCTCTTGCATTATCATGTTGTTGTGTTGCCTTCATGTGCATTTTACTTCTTCTTCTTCTATGTGTGCTTCTTGTTTACTCTACTCCTTTTCTCTTTGTTTACATGCTATGTTCATGCATTTCCCTTTATCTTATCATGTTCCCTCTTCTTTGCTCCCTTTCTTTGAGGTAAGTTCATGCATATTCCCCAATTCTATTATGTTCCCTCTTCTCGGCTCCTTTTCTTTGAGGTAAGCAATGCGTGTAATTATTGTTGACTTCTTAGGATGGTTTGTATATTGAAGTGATGTATGCATGTTGAACCCTAGGGTAGATGACCTTTTTGTCTGGACTGTTTTGGTTTTCCTTGCAGGTGGGGTTGGGTAGATTTTAGGAAGTATGTCCTCGATCACACACTTTCACACCTTATGATTTGTGTGCTACGAGTGGGCTCCTATACCCGGATCCAACAAACACTTAGGAGAGTGGAGGCGATTAGTGACTGTCATTCAAGACCTTTGACTGTCTGATACTCATGAAAGTCTCAACCGGAGTACGCTTTCTCATGACGCCTCACACTTGGTAGCATTCTACATTTGTGGGTGTCGGCATGAGGATTCTATAGCTCCGGTAGCCATTGTGAGGGTGTGAATTGGAACTACATGGGAGGAACCTTTGAAATTACCCTAGAACTTAGGATTCCCACCTTTGTAGGACACGAGGGCATACAAATTGTGTGCTGCATTGATAGTCTAGGCATGTCTTTTCAAAACAAATTTTCTTCAAAAAAAAAGGAGGAAGAGCTGCCGTTGTAGCCTTTCTTTTGCCGGTCCATATGAAGTAACATATGGCCCATATTATTTTCAAAAAGGGGAAGAGTTGTCGTCGTAGCCTTTCTCTTACCGGTCCATATGAAGCAACGTACGGTCCGTGTTTTCAAAAAAAAACTTGAATCACCGCCAAGAAAATCTCTTTTCTAACCCTGCATTTGCATAAAGCATCATCATCATTTGCATACATCCCCACATTGCATAAAACCTAAGTTTCTGCAACTCATGCACGCATCATTGCATCTCACTAAAGTTTGTTTGCCGAGAATCAATCACAAAGTAATATCTTGTCATAGGTACGGTATGGAATCAAAAAGTGAAACAGCGTACACTCCGAGGTATTTACTTTTGGAATGCAAGACTTGAAGTGTTTGTTTAAGTTTGAATGCATGGAATGTGCTTCGTTTCGCTTATTGATTCTAACCTCGTTGTGTTTCAAAAAATATAAAATCAAAATCCACCGTTAAACCTATGGCAAGATGTAGTACACTGCGATTCTCGGCATAAAACAAACTAAAACTAACATTCATCTGCACTGCATTCATTCATGCCCATGCTGATGAAAACGTTTCGTCAACAGAAATTAAGGCAAGCTGGTTCACCAACATCCGTACTTCACTCGATTGCAAGCTAGACTAATGGCTAATCATCATGATGATCCGGAAATCGAGACTATTGAGACTGAGAGTCATTCAGAGCAATAAGATGTGTTGGTAGAAATCCTTAATCCTGAGCAGCTGGCTCAGGAAAATCAAGTGCTGAAAAAGAAGGTTGGGGCAATGGAGGCCCAGATGCACGAAATGATGGCGATGTTACAAACCTTAAAATGTGGGACTGCCGTTGAGGGTACTGCCATAGTAAGTCCAGATGGGGTTATCTCATTTGTCCCTCCTCCTGTATCACCCCAGCAAAGCAATGATGGTTCTAAAGCCCAGAATTACCAATACAAGAGGCGTACAAGTTTTGATCCCATTCCGATGACTTATACTGAGTTATTCAACCATCTGATCTCAAACAACCTGATCAATACTCGGTCCATGAAGCCTCTTCAGCCTCCATTCCCCAGAAATTATAATGCTAATGCTACCTGTAGTTTCCATGAGGGTGGAATTGGTCACACTGTGGAGGATTGCAAGGCCTTTAAGCATGTGGTTCAAGACCTAATCGATGCCAGTTGGATTTCATTCAAGCAAAATAGTCCAAGCATAACTGCAAGTCCATTGCTGGGACACGAGAGGCCGTCCACTAATGCCATAGAAGATTCTACTGGGCAAGTGATAAGAAAGATTGCTAAAATCATGATGGATCAAGGGTATAAGGTTGGATCTGGTTTGGGAAAATCTGGACAAGGAATTCTTGCGCCCATCCAGTTGAAGGAGAATAGAGATCGTTGCGGATTGGGATACAATCCAAGTCTGGCCAAAAGAAGGAAAATGGTGAAGGAAAGAAAGGGCAGATGGTTGGCTAAGTCAAAAGGCCAAGATCCATGGCCCCAAAGCGTTCATGTTTGTGATATCCGCCAGAGCTTCGTGAGTGCTGGGTTGCTTGATCACAACCAAATTTCTATCATCGGTAATGGATCCGAAGCTGAAAAAGGTGGGACTGGTTTGGTTCGTCGCTGCCTTGTCGGAGAAGAGTTGAAGAATTGGGAAGCTGTTGCCTTTCCTGTGGTTTTTAACTTAAAGTAATCATTGTAATGCAACCATGTGGCTCTGCCCAAGGCCATAGGGCAAGTTGTTAGGGGCAAGCATGTTTTTATTTTCAGAATCATCATCATTAATAAAAACGTTGTTTTTGAATTTCCATTAATAAAAATCATTTCTCTTCATTTCATGTGTCCTTTTTTCTGTTTCATTATTGTTTGCTTGTTTGTTTCGCCTTTCATTCTGCTTTTTTCGCTTCAGCAAAATGCAGATCAACAGTAATTGTCTCTCAAAATAACAGTGCCAACAGTCCATATTTTGACTTTGATCACCCAATTCACCAAGCTGAAGGGGATGTTGAGGAAAACTGGGAAACTCCTCCAGAACTGATGAGATTAATGGAGCAAGAAGAAAAAGTCATCGAGCCCCATGGGGAGTCTACAGAAATGGTCAATTTGAGCCCAATTACCAAAAAAAATCATTTGTCCCATCGATCATCAAACACGTCTTTGAGCCCAATTACCCATTCCTTCATAAATCATTAACCATTAGTCACATTACAACTTCATAAATTCATTCCGATCAATGACCGATTGCTTTTGTTTTCTCAAAGTTTTAGCTTTAGGACAAATAAGTTTATTTATTTACAATATGTTTGTAAAAAAAAAACAACAAAAAAAAAATCTCAACAAAAAAAAGGAAAAAAATCAAAGGGCTTGCACTCCAAGATTCATTCCAGTTACAATTATATCAAGGCAAAGTTTAGTGATCACCAAGTGGGTTGAAGCTGCCGCGTGCTCCAGTATAACTAGCGCTGTGGTTGCCAAGTTTGTAAAGAAAGATCTGATTTACCGTGCAACCTGAACAGTTAGTGATAACCAAGTGGGAGCTTTCACTGATAACGGCAGCAACCTGAACAGCAAAATGACGAAGGACCCGTGCAAAGGATTCAAAATTCAACATCATAATTCCTCTCCCTACTTCCCGAAGATGAATGGGGCAGTCGAAGCAGCCAACAAGAACATCAAGAAGATTGTGCAAAAGATGGTGGTAACCTACAAGGATTGGCATGAGATGCTTCCCTTTGCTTTGCATGGTGTCATACCCTAATTTTGTCCGCCTAGGGGCAAAACCCTAATTTTCCACAAAAATAGTAAACTGTGGAGTGCGAAATCATTTTGTAGAGTGTAAGGAGCATTTTGCATGCATTTTTAAGGTTTTTAAATCATCCTAGGGTTTTTAGAATCATTTTTAGAGTAGAAATGCATTTTTGGGCAAGAAACAAGTTTTTTAGGTCAAAGGGTATTTTGGTCATTTCCCAAAAAAGGACAGTTTTGGATCACAAGTCATAGGGCAATCTTAAGGGAATTATTTGAGGAAGAAGGTGCTTGGTCATGTATTTTTAGGCGCATGCATGCTTGATTAGTGCATAAAAACTCAAATCTAAAGGAAAGGGTAAAATGGGAATTTCCTTCAAGGTGGGGTATCAAATCAATTTTGGGAATGGTGATATCATGGAATTTAGGGCCCAAAATGGTAAGATTTTCATGGAATAATCAAGAAAAAGAATAATCAAGAAAAGGAAAGGATAATTACAAAGGTAGTGGGAGACAAATAGTACAATGATAACTTGCAAATTTTCCACCCATTCCACTCATTGTTGCTCCGAATTTTCCAGCCCATTTTCACCTCATTTTGTGTTTCTTCATGCCCTTGATTCATGTGAGTTGTATTCCTAGCCATTGATTAAAATTCTAGATCAAATCCTAGGCTACAACTATGTACAAATTGACCTAATTGCCCTCAACAATTTTTGTACTACAAAAACTCCAATTTTTGTGTATGACCAGTTGATTCCCTTCCATTTTGTGCTTTCTCATTGTCCCTAATCCTTGTGCATTGCAATCTTGACCTTTGATTCAAATCCTATCTCAAATCCTAATGGTTTGCAAGAAGCACATTGTCACAAATACCCTTAAGTTGGCCTTCATATAAAAAACCCAAAACAAGAGACCAACACACAAATCTCTCTCATTTTTACCCTAGCACACAATCAGCTCAAAAAACCTCTCCTCCTCTTCCTCAAGAAAACCATAGCCCCTCCACCCATTTCCACCATCAATTCTTCAATTTTCAACCATCAAACCTTCAATATTCTTGATTCCTACACTAAATCCACCTCTAATCTTGCATTATCTTCAAAATTCATCATCAAATCCTTCAAGATCAAGTGGTTTTCGTGGTATTCAAGAAGAGCTCCAAGGGTTCTTGGTTTTTATTTGATCTTCTTCTTCATTTCTTTTGCAAGTTCTTAAGGTAAGCCTTAGATCTTTGTTTTCTTTCACTTTTACCATGTAAATCTCTCTTCTATTCCTCTTCCCCTTCTTGAAAGGCTTAGAGGACTCATTTCAAACATTATGACAAGGACATTGGGAGCCTTGGGTGTTTGAGATGGGTCTTTGGCCTTGAAGGAGTTGTTCTTGTGCTTGAATAATTTCCCTTGCATTTCTACACATTTTTCACTAAATTTCATGAAATAAAACATCACTTTCCTTCAAAAATGTTTCGGCCATATAGTGTTTTTGGTTGTTCATGCATTTATTTGTCCATTTCTTGTGTTTAAGTTGAATAAAAAGGTGGATCTAGACAACTATGCACTAGGGTTCATAAGTAGAAATTAGGGTTTCTATTGTTCTTGCATTTCCTTTGACTTTGAGTTGAAATAAATGATGAAATGACAATTGTTTGAGCATCAAATGTATGAGTAGATCCTAGGGTTTATGTTCATATGCTCATTGATGTGATTTGGTAGCAAGAACATGATGAAATGTGTGCTTGATTTTTCCTTGCTATGCATTCGGCCAAGGGCCTCAATTTTTACCAATTTGTTGCTCATAAGTTGTTGATTTGATCTTGTGTTTGTAAATACAAGTTGTGTAATTGTGTTTGTTCACTCACTTACTTTTTACCTTTACCATCTCATTAACTTTTTACTTTGCCACTTCATTAACCTTTTACCAAGAAAACATAAAAACATTTTACCACTTTGGTTTTTACCATTTCATTTAGTTTTTACCAAAACATTTCCATTTCACTTCATAAGACATTTTTGCCCTCTTGCATTCATGCATTCTTACTCTAACTTCTTACCACTTCTTACCATAACTCACCTAGCTTTTTACCACTTTGAATCATGAATCATTTACCTAAAAGCTCATGTTCATTTCGCATAACTTCATGCATCCTTCTTTTGCATTCATCTCTAACTTGCATATTCACATGTTCATGCATACTCAA
This sequence comes from Oxytropis ochrocephala, assembly GCA_020916435.1. Lineage (NCBI taxonomy): Eukaryota > Viridiplantae > Streptophyta > Magnoliopsida > Fabales > Fabaceae > Oxytropis > Oxytropis ochrocephala. The sequence continues at coordinate 80,061,344 of CM037089.1, read as the reverse complement.
ATGTTCATACCTTGCATAATAACTATCATTCATTCATGCATAGTCTTGTAAGTTTATTCATTCATTCACATTCCTTGTATGCTCATGCATAGTTGCCTAATTGTGCATTCATGTCTATATGTTTACTCATCCAATCTAGAATATCCTATGTTTATAATCAATTGTATTCTCTTGTCCATGATGCCATTTAAATGTCTTGATTTAATTGTGTGCAATTCTTCCCTCCCCCCATGCATGTACTCTTATATGAAGACGTAAGCCTACTACTTGTGTAGCATAGAGTCATTAAGATAAGTGCATCCCTCTCTCACACACACGCACAATTGTTTTGAGAACTTTGTTTTGCATCTTTGATAATTGAATCCCTTGATTGTATTGGCATGGTTAATCTTGGTTGATGAGTAATGTAACACCCCCTTCTACTCGGATATTATTATAAATTTTTTTTTTAAAAAAATCAGAGTTTTGCAAAAATAAACACACAAGAGAGTGCTACATTCACTTCGGTTAAACCCAAACACAGACATAAAGCGACATTAAATAAAACAGCTTGATATATAACACTACGGTTGAAGGAACGAAGTCCAACTACATCGGCTCAAGAACCTAGCAGGCCATATAAACAAAATACACAGCGGAAAGACTTGTTTCAAAATATGTAATTTAAATACATCACCACAATACAGTTCGGCAACTATCAAAAAGCCTACTATACTACTCGGCCCACCCCAGTGTTACATATCAGAGCAAGACGCCATATCAGGGATTGAGTAAGGAGAACCTTCACTCGGGATTACCTGCACGTTGCCAACATAAGAAGCAACACAAAAGTAGTAGGGTGAGTCTTTATGCATAAATAATAAAGGGTATGATAGACGTTATGACAGAGAAACACTAGAACCACCTCAATGCACATAAACGATTACACCACATCAAGTTATAACAACTCAGTTTATACACAGCGAGATAAACAACACCATTTGCATGAATGCAACCCAGCTCCAAGGGCATATGCATGATGGATCCATATCACTAAGACCGAAGTCTTCTTCACCATTAAGACCGAAGTCTTCTGCTAAGACCGAAGTCTTCTGCTAAGACCGAAGTCTTCTTCACCTCTAAGACCGTAGTCTTCTTCACCATTATGCACATGATTTATGTGACACCATGAACCATGCACCAATACAAACCATAATGCTTAACAAGCCTATTCAACACTAAGACCGAGGTCTTCTTCACCAAAACGCATACTAGGACCGAAGTCCTCTTCACCAAATACTCACGCTAGAACCGAAGTTCTCTTCACCAAATACTCACGCTACAACCGAAGTTCTCTTCACCAAATACTCACGCTAGAACCGAAGTTCTCTTCACCAAATACTCACGCTCGAACCGAAGTTCTCTTCACCAAATACTCACGCTAGACATAGTGGACTAAACTGTCACTAAGGACCACGTCATCTCCTAAGGACTAAAACGTCATGTAGGGATCAACTGCACTTCACCGCTCACAAATCTTAAACATACTCGGACCGAAGTCTTGCCTCAATTACACCACTATGACGCCGCCACATTACCTCGGCACGCTCACCCTGCACCTCGGCAACTACACTTCCTTGGCAACTACGCTTAGGTACACTACCTAAGCAGGGTACTTCACCTCGGCTAATACACTTAAGCCCCTCATACCTAAGCACGACTCTTTACCTCGGCCAATACACTTAGGCAATTATACTTAGGTATACATATACACCACACTCCGGCGCCTACACTTCGGTGTACTTGCGCCACATCCCGACAACCACCAGACGTCACCTATACCTCGGCTCACTCACCCTTACGCTACGTCACCTACGCAACGAGGCCTAGGCTAACCCACTTACTCTCCAACACTTACGCTTTAACATACAGCCACATCGGCTCCCATGTATTTTCGTCACATCTACACGCTACACCATTTCACCTCGGCTCATATGCCCCTTTAAGCTCTGAACCTTCCTTCCCTTCTCGTTCCTTTGGTTCTCACACTATGATCAGACCTAGTCACGACTACTACACCTCTTCGCACTCACTGAAAAGGTCAACGCTAACAGTGGCATCTTGGGACTGAGGTTTCCCCAACGCTCATCTCTCTCTCCCAAGTCTCTCATCTGACCCACTCACCAACAACACATAACAACTTCACCAAAGTGAAGAAACACAACATCAATGCACGCAGAAAACAATACAACAACACCAATTCATCCTAGAGTCTAACTCACACATAACACTCATCATAAACATTATTATAGATGATAGAGAACCCCCCTAACCTGAAAACTTGAAGAATCAGGTACCCTTCCACCGATACTACTCGATCTACAAGAACCAGCTCCTCTTCCTTGCAAATCCAAGCTCTTTACGATCAGATCTTCTTCCTCTCTCTAGAACTCCTCACGCCAGATTCTCTCTCTCTCTCTTACTTTACTCTTTTGCTCTTAGATATTTTGAGATGCACTAATGTGTCTCCTTCTATGAGACACCTCTCATTTAAGACTTGCATTAATGGGCCTTAATGGATCATGGGCCGTCTAACCACACTTTCCCCTCTTACTCAAACACCTCCTAATAACATAAAACTTCCAATTAATCACTTAACTCAATTGAAACGTTGCAAGCCTTAATTAATACAATTAAATAAATAATTGAACTAATTTGGGTCGTTACAACTCTCCCCCACTTAGAATATTTCGTCCTCGAAATCTTACCTCAATCAAATAACTCTGTATATGCTTCTTGCATCTTACTCTCCAGCTCCCAAGTAGCATTCTCACTAGCAGCCCCTAACCATACCACCTTTACTAACTTGATCTCTTTTCCTCTTAAGGTTTTCACTTCTCGGTCCTCAATTCTAATCGGCATAGATTCAACCGTGAGGTTCTCTCTCACTTGCACATCATCCATCTGAATTACATGGGAAGGGTCTGGAACATACTTCCTCAACTGCGATACGTGAAACACATCGTGCAAATTTGACAAATTAGGTGGCAAGGCTACTCGGTAAGCAACCTTCCCAACCCTCTCCAAAATCTGGTATGGTCCAATAAAACGTGGAGACAACTTCTTAGACTTCAACGCACGTCCCACACCAGTCACAGGGGTGACCCTCAAAAACACGTGATCACCGGCTTGAAACTCCAGGTCTTTCCTCCTCTTATCATGGTAGCTCTTCTGCCTACTCTGTGTGGCCTTCATCTTTTCTCGGATCATCTTCACCTTCTCGGTGGTCTCCCTAACGACCTCGGGTCCAAGCATTACACTCTCTCCTGACTCATACCAACACAACGGGGTCCTACACCTTCTCCCATACAACGCCTCAAAGGGTGCCATCCCCACACTAGAATGATAACTATTATTATAAGTGAATTCAATCAATGGAAGATACCCATCCCATGCACCACCATGCTCAAGAACACACGCTCGCAACAAGTCTTCTAACGACTGGATGGTCCTCTCGGACTGACCATCAGTCTGAGGATGATAAGTCGAGCTCAAACGCAACTTAGAACCAAACGCCTCTTGCAACTCCTTCCAAAATTCTGAGGTGAATCTCGGATCTCTATCTGAAACAATACTTGATGGAACTCCATGCAACTTCACAATTTCTCTGATGTAAATCTCTGCCAACCTTGGTACTGAATACGTGATGTTGATAGGGATAAAATGAGACGACTTAGTCAGCCTATCAACAATCACCCAAATGGCATCAAACCCCTTCTGCGTCCTCGGCAAACCAGTTACAAAGTCCATATTAATACTATCCCACTTCCACTGTGGGATGTCCAACGGTTGCATCAGCCATGCTGGCCTCTGATGCTCCACCTTTGATTTCTGACAAATCAAACACGCATACACGAACCGAGCTACATCCTTCTTCATCCCCGGCCACCAAAATAACCTATTCAAGTCTTGATACATCTTTGTAGCTCCTGGATGGATACTCAGCTTACTCCTATGACATTCTTTAAAGAATTGCCTTCTTAATCTCCTCGTCATCAGGAACACAAATCCTATTACGATATCTCAACAAACCTAGAGCATCCAACTCGAAATCCTTGCTTTCATCTCGGCCAATACCAACTACCAAATCCACTAACTTAACATCCAGCTTCTGCGCCTCTTTAATGCTAAACAAGAAATCATTGGTAACTTTCAACATTCCCAACCTGACACTCCGAGGTGTCACTTCACAAACCAGACTCAAATCTCTGAATTGCTCAATCAGCTCGAGCTCCTTCACCATCATAGCAGACACGTGCAAAGACTTACGACTCAAAGCATCAGCTACAACATTAGCCTTCCCCGGATGATAGTTCAGACCGAAATCATAATCTTTCAACAGCTCCAACCACCTCCTCTGCCTCATGTTCAACTCCTTCTGGTCAAATAAATATTGCAACCCCTTATGGTCACTAAACACTTCAAACCTAGAGCCATACAGATAATGCCTCCATATCTTCAACGCAAACGCCACGGCAGCCAACTCTAAATCATGCGTTGGGTAATTCTTCTCATGCGTTCGCAACTGTCTTGAAGCATAAGCCACCACTTTACCATTCTGCATCAGAACACAGCCCAAACCCATCTTAGACGCATCGCAATACACCACAAAAGGCTCACTTGGATTAGGCAATGTCAAGATTGGAGATGTAACGCCCCAAAATAATTCGGGTGTTTATTTAATTAATTTAATTAGGTGCTAGTGGTTGATTATACCGAAATGACGATAGGGTATTTAAATTAATTAAGAGGTGGTGTGTTAATTAAAGAAGGGAGTAGAGTTTGGTAATTAAATTGAGGAGTGGTGGGAGTAATTGAGTAGGGGTGCAAATAGGAGTTGGGCCTAGGGTTTAATTAAAGAAAAGAAATAGAAATTGAGAGGGAGGGTTTTCGGGTACAGAGAAGAGAAGGAAAGAAAGAGAGGCTTTGCGCCATGGAGAGGAGAAAGAGAGAGAACCGTGACCTAGAGAGAAAACAGAGGAACGAAGAGAGAGAAAGGAAGACGAGAGAGGAAACAGAACAGAAGAGTGAGGAGGAGAAAGAAGAAGGAACGCTAGAGAAGAGAAGGAGAGAAGTGCTCCATCTTGGCTTGACTGTGAGGCCGACGGGTTGTGGGAGAGAGAGAGGACAGCTCGTTGCTTTGGGTGATTTTGGTGTTGCTGGGAGTCTTTCAATCCTTGAGGTAAGGGGGCTCTTCTTTATGCATATAATAGTTCTTAAGATTTGGATTGTGTGTAGGTTAGGTGTTGGGAGTGTTTGAGTGATTGATTGTTAGTGTTAAACCCTTACTTGTTGTTGTGATTTAAGTTTAACTTGTATGCCATGGTTCTTGATGATTGAAAATGAGTATGTGGTTGTGTGATTCACTGTTGTGTTCTTGATGTTGTGGTTGCTTTACTTTAACGAAATTGTGACGTGTGTAATTGTTGTTAACGTTGATCATATGAAAGACCTAGAGGAGAAGTTAGGCTTAAGGAACCCTATGTGCGTGTTGCTGTGAGTGTGTCTGCCGAGGTGCATAGCGCCTGGTGTGTGGCGCCAATGTGTGCGTGTTGCTGTGTGAGTGTGTGCCGAGGTGTGTGAGGTTGTGCCGAGGTGTGCGTGCCCTGTGTGAGTGTGTGCCGAGGTGTGTGAGTGTGTGCCGAGGTGTGTGAGGTTGTGCCGAGGTGTGCGTGCCCTGTGTGAGGTTGTGCCGAGGTGTGCGTGCCCTGTGTGAGTGTGTGCCGAGGTGTGTGAGTGTGTGCCGAGGTGTGTGAGGTTGTGCCGAGGTGTGCGCGCCCTGTGCGAGTGTGCGTGCCTGTGTGTGAGTGTGTGCCGAGGTGAGTGAGGTGAAGTGTGCCGAGGTGAATGAGGTGAAGTGACCTAGGTGAGTGAGGTGAGGTGAGAAGTGTAACCGAGTTAGTTGAGGTGAAGTGAGGTGAGTGAGGTGAAGTGAGGTGAAGTGAGAAGTGTAACCGAGGTAGGTGAGGTGCCAAATGAGTTTGCCGAGGTGTTATTTTAGCGCCAGTGTTGCGCCTAGTGCTGTGTCTAGGTGCTGTTTTGGTCCTTATGTGGCCACTTGGTCCCTTAGTGTCTATTTAGTCCTTATGTGACAGTTTAGTCCAATAACTGTGATGTGGTGTATTTGTTGAGTTAAATGCTAGCCCTAGAATTAAAAGTTGAGGTGTGTTTATTGCGGAGATGACTAAAGCGGTGTGGTGGCTTCGGCCTAAAGTGGTGAGGAGACTTCGGTCTAAAGTGGTGTGATGCCCTTAAGGCTTATATGTTGATGATGTTGAGTTGAGGAATATAAAGCGGTGAGTTTAATAATTGTTGTGATGCATTGTCATAGAGTCACATGACCATTGTGCATAAAGCGGTGTGTAGGCTTCGGCCAAAGCGGTGTGGTGGCTTCGGCCAAAGCGGTGATGTGCCCTCAAGGCTAATAGCGGTGATGATGGATCCACATGCATGTTGCATTACATGCATTAATCAAGCATTTGATGAGTTTATGGATGAATTATGAATTATGAATTTGATGATGTATGTTGTTGATGCGGTGAATTGTTGTGAGTTAGTTTTCTTGCTGCCTTACCTTAATATAATGCTTATCTTAATTATTATTATTTGTATAAAAAGACTCACCCTACTGCTTGTGTTGCTTCTTATGTCGGCAACTGCAGGTAATCGCGAGTGGAGGCATCCTTATGCCTTCTTGCTAGTAGTCGTGTCAGCTCTGATATGTAGCACCAGGGGAAGGGCGTATTAGTATTGTTATTGCTATTTTGATGTTTTTAGACTGTTATGGGTGATGTACTGAGTATAAGTCTAGACTTAGTGATTTTCCGCTGTGTTGGAGATACTATTTTATTTTGGTGTTGTAAACTAAAACAGGTGTTTGTGGGCCCGTCCCTAAACTATCGTGCTATTATTTTGTTGACTTCATGTCACTGGATTATAAGTTGGTTGTTTTTATAAGCGTTGAAATGTGACACTTTCTTTCAATAAACTTTAATTTTTTAAAACTCTGATATTATATATATTAAATAATAGTTGCTTAGAAAGGGGGTGTTACAGGAGACGTTGTCAATCTCCTCTTCAGCTCGTTGAAACTCTCTTCGCAATGATCATCCCACACAAATGCTTTTCCCTTGCAAGTTAACTGCGTCAATGGAAGTGCCAACTTGGAAAAACCCTCAATGAATCTTCTGTAATAACCGGCCAAACCCAGAAAACTCCTCACCTCAGTAACCGACTTGGGCGCCTCCCACTGCAACACGGCTGCAACCTTAGAAGGATCCACTGCAACACCCTCACTGGATATTACATGACCTAGGAAACTCACTTCCCTTAACCAAAACTCACACTTAGACAGCTTAGCATACAGCTTCTTCTCCCTCAAGACCTTCAACACTAACCTTAAGTGCTCGGCATGCTCCTCCTCGGACTTAGAATACTCCAAAATGTCGTCAATGAATACCACCACAAACCGATCAAGATACTCATGAAATATACGATTCATATACTCCATGAATACTCCAGGTGCATTAGTAACACCAAAGGGCATCACTGAATACTCGTAATGACCATACCGAGTTCTAAATGCAATCTTAGGAATGTCCTCGTCCTTCACCTTGATTTGATGGTAACCTGACCTCAGATAAATCTTAGAAAACACTTGAGCACCCACCAATTGGTCCATCAAATCATCAATCCTTGGGAGTGGATACTTGTTCTTAATCGTCACCTTATTCAACTGCCTATAATCGACGCAAAGCCTCATGCTTCCATCCTTCTTTTTCACTAGCAATACCGGAGCTCCCCAAGGCGACACATTTGGCCTCACGAACTTACGCTCTAACAAATCCTCGAGCTGCTTCTTCAACTCGGACAACTCGGATGCAGACATCCGATAAGGAGCTATAGACACCGGCCTCGTACCAGTCACTAATTCAATACCAAACTCGACCTCCCTCTCAGGGGGTACACCCGGAATCTCCTCGGGAAATACCTCGGGAAAGTCTCGCACAACAGGCAACCCTTCAATCTTCGCTTGATCCTCAGCAGGTAATGACGCCCTCAACGCGAACAGTACAGCCCCTTCCTTCATTACCTTGCGCAACTGCCCACCAGGCAACATCACAGCCTCCTCCACCTCGGCAGAAGGAAAACTCAACGTTCTATTCCCACAATTTATATGGACATGGTTATCCACTAACCAGTCCATACCGAGGATGACATCCATCCCCTCCAAAGGTAAACAAATCAAATCAACTCTGAAGTCTTTGCCAAAGACGGACAGAGGGCACTTCTCACACACGAGAGAGGTCGTCACCGAACCCTTAGCTGGAGTACCGATGACCATCTCCCTCATCAAAGAAGACAACTCTAAACCCAAACTCTTAACACATGCAGCCGAAATGAAAGAATGTGTGGCACCAGTATCAACAATTGCCACTAAAGGAATACCATCAATAAAACACGTACCTCTTATCTCATTGGTCACCTCGGACCCAGCAAGCGCAAACACCCTTCCAACACCCTTCTCCTTCTTCGGTTTTGTACACTTGGTGCTAATGTGGCCCACCTCGCCACAGTTGAAGCAGACTACGTCCTTTCTCTCACAATTGGCAGCTACATGACCTTCCTTGCCGCATTTGAAACACTTTTTACCCGGGCACTCAGGGCTCTTATGGCCGGGCTCACCACACTTGAAGCACACCACGCTAGCAGGGGCATCTCCCCCACTATGCTTCCCACCTGAACCAGCTCTCCACTTGCCTTTACCTTTGCCCTTGCCACCGGACACATCGTAGGGCTTTCCACGAAATTGAGAACTACGCTTCTCCTTCACACTCTTGTAAGCAGCGTTGCTATCCTCCTCAAAGATTCTACAACTATCAACCAGCTCGGCAAACACTCTAATCCTCTTATATCCAATGGCCTTCTTGATATCCGGCCTCAAACCATTTTCAAATTTGATGCACTTAGAAAATTCCGCACCAGCACCAACGTAATGGGGATAAAACTTAGCCAACTCGATGAACTTTGCCGCGTACTCAGACACTGTCTTGTTTCCTTGTGTTAATCCCAAAAACTCCATTTCCTTCTTACCCCTAACATCCTCAGGGTAATACTTCCTCATGAACTCCCTCTTGAAAACCTCCCATGTGACCACTCCTCCAGCAATTTCCACCCTCGGCTGAACTTCCAGCCCCCAATCATCAGCCTCCTCGGCAAGCATGTGAGTTCCAAACCTCGCCTTCTGCGCATCCGTGCAGTCCATGACACGAAAGATTCTTTCTATCTCTTTCAGCCATGCAAGAGCCCCATCAGGATCATACCTCCCCTTGAACGTAGGAGGATTCTCCCTCTGGAAGGTAGCTAACCTTCGAGCTCCAGCATCCTCGGCACTCTGTTGATTCCCCACAGCATTTGCCATCGCCTCCAACGCAGCAGTTATCGCCTCATCATTCCTCCCAGCTCTTCCAGCCATCGCACTGAACATGTAAACAGAATGGGTTCAGAACGAGCCACAAGACTCGAAGAAACTCACAACTCTACACTTGGTCACACAGACCGAACAACTTTGCTCTGATACCACTAAATGTAACACCCCCTTCTACTCGGATATTATTATAATTTTTTTTTTAAAAATAAGAATTTTGCAAAAATAAACGCACAAGAGAGTGCTACATTCACTTCGGTTAAAACCAAACACAGACATAAAGCGACATTAAATAAAACAGCTTGATATATAACACTACGATTGAAGGAACGAAGTCCAACTACATCGGCTCAAGAACCTAGCAGGCCATATAAACAAAATACACAGCGGAAAGACTTCTTTCAAAATATGTAATTTAAATACATCACCACAATACAATTCGGCAACTATCAAAAAGCCTACTATACTACTCGGCCCACCCCAGTGTTACATATCAGAGCAAGACGCCATATCAGGGATTGAGTAAGGAGAACCTTCACTCGGGATTACCTGCACGTTGCCAACATAAGAAGCAACACAAAAGCAGTAGGGTGAGTCTCTATGCATAAATAATAAAGGGTATGATAGACGTTATGATAGAGAAACACTAGAACCACCTCAATGCACATAAACGATTATACCACATCAAGTTATAACAACTCAGTTTATACACAGGGAGATAAACAACACCATTTGCATGAATATATATGCATGAATGCAACCCAACTCCAAGGGCATATGCATGATGGATCCATATCACTAAGACCGAAGTCTTCTTCACCATTAAGACCGAAGTCTTCTGCTAAGACCGAAGTCTTCTTCACCTCTAAGACCGTAGTCTTCTTCACCATTATGCACATGATTTATGTGACACCATGAACCATGCACCAATACAAACCATAATGCTTAACAAGCCTATTCAACACTAAGACCGAAGTCTCCTTCGCCACTAAGACCGTAGTCTTCTTCACCAAAACGCATACTAGGACCGAAGTCCTCTTCACCAAATACTCACACTAGAACCGAAGTTCTCTTCACCAAATACTCACGTTAGAACCAAAGTTCTCTTCACCAAATACTCACGCTAGAACCGAAGTTCTCTTCACCAAATACTCACGCTAGAACCGAAGTTCTCTTCACCAAATACTCACGCTAGACATAGTGGACTAAACTGTCACTAAGGACCACGTCATCTCCTAAGGACTAAAACGTCATGCAGGGATCAACTGGACTTCACCGCTCACAAATCTTAAACATACTCGGTACTCACCAGTACCCAAGACCGAAGTCTTGCCTCAATTACACCACTATGACGCCGCCACATTACCTCGGCACGCTCACCCTGCACCTCGGCAACTACACTTCCTTGGCAACTACACTTAGGTACACTACCTAAGCAGGGTACTTCACCTCGGCTAATACACTTAACCCCCTCATACCTAAGCACGACTCTTTACCTTGGCCAATACACTTAGGCAATTATACTTAGGTATACATATACACCACACTCCGGCGCCTACACTTCGGTGTACTTGCGCCACATCCCGACAACCACCAGACGTCACCTATACCTCGGCTCACTCACCCTTACGCTACGCCACCTACGCAACGAGGCCTAGGCTAAGCCACTTACTCTCCAACACTTACGCTTTAACATACAGCCACGTCGGCTCCCATGTATTTTCGTCACATCTACACGCTACACCATTTCACCTCGGCTCATATGCCCCTTTAAGCACTGAACCTTCCTTCTCTTTTCGTTCCTTTGGTTCTCACACTATGATCAGACCTAGTCACGACTACTACACCTCTTCGCACTCACTGAAAAGGTCAACGCTAACAGTGGCATCTTGGGACTGAGGTTTCCCCAACGCTCATCTCTCTCTCCCAGGTCTCTCATCTGACCCACTCACCAACAACGCATAACAACTTCACCAAAGTGAAGAAACACAACATCAATGCACGCAGAAAACAATACAACAACACCAATTCATCCTAGAGTCTAACTCACACATAACATTCATCATAAACATTATTATAGATGATAGAGAACCCCCCTAACCTGAAAACTTGAAGAATCAGGTACCCTTCCACTGATACTACTCGATCTACAAGAACCAGCTCCTCTTCCTTGCAAATCCAAGCTCTTTACGATCAGATCTTCTTCCTCTCTCTAGAACTCCTCACGCCAGATTCTCTCTCTATCTCTTACTTTACTCTTTTGCTCTTAGATATTTTGAGATGCACTAATGTGTCTCCTTCTATGAGACACCTCTCATTTAAGACTTTCATTAATGGGCCTTAATGGATCATGGGCCGTCTAACCACACTTTCCCCTCTTACTCAAACACCTCCTAATAACATAAAACTTCCAATTAATCACTTAACTCAATTGAAACGTTGCAAGCCTTAATTAATACAATTAAACAAATAATTGAACTAATTTGGGGCGTTACAAGTAATATGTTCATGATTGCTTGATTATTGAAGCATGAGTCTTGTTCATTCATTTGCATTTGTTTATGGATTTAGAATTGATTTGAATGTTCTACTTCTTTTCTAAAACCCATTTTCTTAGATTCATTAAAAAAAACAAAACACTTTTCCAAAACAAGGATAAGATAAATTGTCATTAATAATCAATCGCGCCGTTGCCGTTTAGATTATTAATGGTAATTTTTTTATCCCTAGTGAGTTAGTAGTGGGGTCATTCTAACCGTTGTTGTTCGGTCTCCACAAACACTCCTGTCTTTGCGAAAACATTTCCCTCCACATTAAATAAAACCAATTGTCATTGATGACCACTCGCGCCGTTGCCGTTTAGGTCATTAATGATGATTTTATTTTCGAAAAGAGTTAGTAGTGTGGCCATTCTAACGGTTGTTGTTTGGTCATCACAAACGCTCACCCAATTGCGAAAAATGTAACACCCCTTTTCTACCCTTAATTTACACGTCATTATCAGAGTAATTTCTTTTTCAAAAATACAAATTTATTCGATAGAAAAGAAGTGCCACGTCGTCATTTATAAAGCTCCTCATGTCATAAAATTTAAACCTCAAAAATAATCTCGTCGCAGCGGAAATAACAATAGCTCACTAAACAACGCTCAAACACGTCTCACATCATTAACATAATCATAAAACAGTTAATTAATAAACTAACAACTTCAACTACGCCCCCTAGGTGCTACGGTATCAGAGAGCGACTCGACAGACACCCCAACAGCTAACGAGAGAAGGCAAGAAGACCTTCACTCGCGGGTACTGCAGCAGCGTTGCCATGATAGAGCAACATTCCAAGCGAGAAAGGGTGAGTCTCCAAACGACATAAAGGCAAATATAATAGTCAATATATTAGAGAACAACATCTATAATTACCATAACACACCCAACGTCGCATTTCAACCATCACAGACAACATCGGCGAACAACATAGCAAACACACCAACAAGTAACTACATCACTTTTATGCACATGTATGAGAATGCAAACATGCATGTGGTACCATCATCGTCGCTTATTTGTTGCCCGTGGCATATCGTCGCTAGACCGCACCTTTCGTCCGCTTAGACCGCGACCTCTTCATCGTCACTTGTCGTGCATATGAAATGCATGAGACTTCATGAACACACAACACACACTAGTTCCACACATCATCACCGCTCACTTACATCATCATAACATCGCTTATAACATTTTATCGTAAACATAACATTTTATCGTAAACTATAACATTTTATCGTCGCTTATAACATCACCGTCGCTTTTGGCCATAACCGACCCATCACTATCATTATCTTCACTTTGGTCCTAATGACCCCCTCATCAATTAGACAACACCCACACACACTCACATCAACTTCACATCGTCGTCACACAACACACTCACATCAACTTCACAGCATCATTTACAGCAAGATACATATCAACATACAATTACCCTTTTTATATTCATGGGTTATAAAATAGTAAGACTAATTGACTATGGGATTACTCGGTAACCGATACTACTACTTGCAATGAGACGTTGGCGCACTTGCAAGGCTCTCCGGTGATGCCCTTGTAAATACACCGATGAAAGAAATTACGGCCTTAGCGGTAAACCACGTCTAGCCATAGTCAAATAGCACACTAGTAGTATAACTTATTTGAGTCGAATCAAAATCCTATTCCACGAATCATTATCAATTCAAATCAATTTAGACATCACATTAGATTTTAGAAGACACCCTCATTCCATCTAGAAAAATACCCCATTTACATTTAGAAAACATCGCCTTTCGGTTTAGACAAACACCACATTTTACTCGAGGAAACATCGCATTTTAAGCTTAGGGAACACATATTCAAATTAAGATGAACCTCACCTTTTAATAGCGAAAACAGCACATTTTCCTTTTTATAAAACAACAGCTCATATAACAATTAAAAACAGCAAGACAGCAACAATAAACGGTTTATTTTGCCTTAAAAGTAGAATATTCAGTTAGGCCTCTGAATAAGCTTTCCAACGCATTTTAGAACACCTCAATCGGGTTCCCGGTTCAAAAGATATTCAATTTACAAAAAGCAAGTGACAAAACAAAGAAAAAGCAGTGAAAAAGCGAGCCTTTGGCGCATGAAGCGCGCGAGTGAGGCGAGTGAGCGCCAATGGGCAAAACACGCAGAATTTGGGCATTGCATCGGGCGTGTGAAGCGCCACTGCAGCGCCAGTGAGGCGCCAGTCAGTTGTAACAGTGTATTATGCAGAATTTTCAGAAAAATTCACTTTTTCACTCAACTCTCACATTTTCAAATCTTTTCCTCACATTATCGACATCAAACAAAGTTATTCATCGGTTCAATCATCAAACATCAACAATTCTTCAAACCATCATCAACATCTACTCCCTCATTCAATCACTCAAATCAAGGAAAACACCACAATCCCACAAGCAATCCATCGTACAACCCCGCAACAATTTATTCGATTTATTCAATTCTTCACTATTCGATTCTATCATCAATTCATCACTCAATCATTCAACAACAATTATGCACACATCATCACCAACACCAAACATCACAACTCATCTCAAATTCACAACAACAACAACAATTCAACAAAGATTCCAACACAATAACTAATACCCCTAGGCATCGTGAGAGCTACCCTCCCACATATCAATCATTATATGAACCTTTATAACGCGAGACTCCCTTACCTCGAATACGTAAGCTCAGGAGAGATGATGAAGAAAACACACGTGCGGAACCACAAAGAACACACCTAACGATCTCCTCTTCTTCTTTCCCTCTTCTCCTTCGCGCTTCTCCTTCCCTTTTCTTCTCACTCTCTCGCGATCTCCTTCTCTCTCTCTCTCTCTCTCTCTCTTCCTTTTCTCTTCTTTCTTGCGTTACGCTTTACTTTCCAAATAGCTAGCTTCTTCTTCTTAATTCAATTTTTCTCTTTTATTCTCATTTACCCTAGGCCCAAATGGCCTTTGGGCCTTATTACTTACACCCCCTCTAGTTTCTTCCACCACTCACAACCTAATTAACACACCACCTTAATTAATTAATTACCCTATTATTATTTTAATACAACCCACCATATACTACTTAATTAATTAATTAAATAAACACTTAACTATTTTTGGGGCGTTACAACTCTCCCCTACTTAAATTATTTTCGTCCTCGAAAATTCTAACTCACATGAACATGTCTATGCTCTAGCTACTCATATCCAAGGTTACACCTAACCTACCCAACTAAGAACCAAACAAAATTCACATCAACGATCCCGGTCGAAAACCGACAGGGACACATAGAAACACACCAAACAACACATCACAATCCTAACAGCTTAATCTCAGATTTAAACGCACCTCGATTGCTACCATCATTTCTCCGTAGATTCAAAGACCCGCCAAAACAAACACCCTCCCACCGGTCTTCTCCTTCTTCGGTTTGGACACCTAGAACTAATGTGTCCCACCTCTTCACGCTTGAAACAGACCACCTCTTTACGATCACAATCGGTTGCTATGTGGCCCTCTCTACCACATCGGAAACACCTTTTCACCTCGAGCTTGCACTCAAAACTTTTGTGTTCTAAGCCCCGCACTTGTAGCACACAACTTTCTCAGGGGCATCTC
Organism: Oxytropis ochrocephala; assembly: GCA_020916435.1. Taxonomy (NCBI): domain Eukaryota; kingdom Viridiplantae; phylum Streptophyta; class Magnoliopsida; order Fabales; family Fabaceae; genus Oxytropis; species Oxytropis ochrocephala. The sequence continues at coordinate 80,045,699 of CM037089.1, read as the reverse complement.
CCCACTTGGCTTAGACCCATCAACTAACTTTCCTTTGCCCTTACCCGCAGACACTCATATGGCTTGTCGCGACTGAAAAGTTCTTCTTCTTCTCTCTCATAACTCGGAGAAGGCATTATTGTCTTCCTCAAAAATCCTGGCGCTATTAACTAACAAGGGGAACACACGAATTTGTTGATACCCTATGGCTCTCTTAATATCGGCACGCAACCCGCTTTTCGAACTTAATACATTTGGAGAACTCAAAGACCTCTCCGTCATAATGAGGATAAAACTTAGACGACTCTGTAAACTTTGCAAAGATACTCAAAGGATATCATGCTACCTTGCTCAAGCCTCAGAAACTCAACCTCCTTCTTCCCGCGGACATCCTCCGGGTAGTACTTCCTCTTGAACTCCCTCTCAAATACCACCCAAGTGATCTCCTCATTGGCAGTCGTCAACCCCTGACTAGCTGCCCTCCACCAATCATAAGCCTCTTTCTTCAACATGTGTGTGCCATAGCGAACCTTCTGAGCATCGGTGCAATCCATGACACGGAAAATATGTTCCATCTCACTTAGCCACTCAAGGGCACCATCAGGGTTATACCCGCCTTCAAAAGTAGGAGGGTTCTCACGCTGGAACGTAGCCAGACTACGCGTCCCATCGCCAATAGCATTGGGTATGCTACCCACGACCCCAGCAATAGCCTCCAAGGCGCGCAGTGCGAGATCGTTCCGGCCCCGCCATTCTAGTCTTGCAATGAAACAAAAATCAGAAACGAGTAACAAGGCTCAAATGTTACCCAACTTAACGACTCAACCACCGGCCGGACAGACCGAACTGCTCTGATACCACTAATGTAACACCCATTTTCTACCCTTAATTTACAAGTCATTATCAGAGTAATTTCTTTTTCAAAAATACAAATTTATTCGATAGAAAAGAAGTGCCACGTCGTCATTTATAAAGCTCCTCATGTCATAAAATTTAAACCTCAAAAATAATCTCGTCGCAGCGGAAATAACAATAGCTCACTAAACAACGCTCAAACACGTCTCACATCATTAACATAATCATAAAACAGTTAATTAATAAACTAACAACTTCAACTACGCCCCTAGGTGCTACGGTATCGAGAGCGACTCGACGGACACCCCAACAACTAACAGAGAAAGGCGTGAAGACCTTCACTGCGGGTACTGCAGCGTTGCCACGATAGAGCAACATTCCAAGCGAGAAAGGGTGAGTCTCCAAACAAGATAAAGGCAAATATAATAGTCAATATATTAGAGAACAACATCTATAATTACCATAACACACCCAACGTCGCATTTCAACCATCACAGACAACATCGGCGAACAACATAGCAAACACACCAACAAGTAACTACATCACTTTTATGCACATGTATGAGAATGCAAACATGCATGTGGTACCATCATCGCCGCTTATTTGTTGCTGGTGGCATATCGTCGCTAGACCGCACCTTTCGTCGCTTAGACCATGCACCTCTTCATCGTCACTTGTCGTGCATATGAAATGCATGAGACTTCATGAACACACAACACACACTAGTTCCACACATCATCACCGCTACTTACATCATCATAACATCGCTTATAACATTTTATCGCCGCTATAACATTTTATCGCCGCTATAACATTTTATCGTAAACATAACATTTTATCGTCGCTTATAACATCACCGTCGCTTTTGGCCATAACCGACCCATCACTATCATTATCTTCACTTTGGTCCTAATGACCCCCTCATCAATTAGACAACACCCACACACACTCACATCAACTTCACATCGTCGTCACACAACACACTCACATCAACTTCACAAAGATCATTTACAAAGAAGATACATATCAACATACAATTACCCTTTTTATATTCATGGGTTATAAAATAGTAAGACTAATTGACTATGGGATTACTCAGGTAACCGATACTACTTGCAACAGACGTTGGCCGCACTTGCAAGGCTCTCAGTGATGCCCTTGTAAATACACCAGTGAAAGAAATTCTGGCCTTAGCGGTAAACCACGCCTCTAGCCATAGTCAAATAGCACACTAGTAGTATAACGCCGAGTCGAATCAAAATCCTATTCCACGAATCATTATCAATTCAAATCAATTTAGACATCACATTAGATTTTAGAAGACACCCTCATTCCATCTAGAAAAATACCCCATTTACATTTAGAAAACATCGCCTTTCGGTTTAGACAAACACCACATTTTACTCGAGGAAACATCGCATTTTAAGCTTAGGGAACACATATTCAAATTAAGATGAACCTCACCTTTTAATAGCGAAAACAACACATTTTCCTTTTTATAAAACAGCAGCTCATATAACAATTAAAAACAGCAAGACAGCAACAATAAACGGTTTATTTTGCCTTAAAAGTAGAATATTCAGTTAGGCCTCTGAATAAGCTTTCCAACGCATTTTAGAACACCTCAATCGGGTTCCCGGTTCAAAAGATATTCAATTTACAAAAACAGTGACAAAACAGTGAAAAACAGGCACTGGCGCATGAGGCGCGAGTGAGGCGAGAGTGAGGCGCCAATGGGCGGCTCACGCAGAATTTGGGCATTGCATTGGCGTGTGAGAGCGCCACTGCAGCGCCCAGATGGCGCCAATCACCAGAATAACGATGTATTATGCAGAATTTTCTAAAAATTCACTTTTTCACTCAACTCTCACATTTTCAAATCTTTTCCTCACATTATCGACATCAAACAAAGTTATTCATCGGTTCAATCATCAAACATCAACAATTCTTCAAACCATCATCAACATCTACTCCTCATTCAATCACTCAAATCAAGGAAAACACCACAATCCCACAAGCAATCCATCGTACAACCCCGCAACAATTTATTCGATTTATTCAATTCTTCACTATTCGATTCTATCATCAATTCATCACTCAATCATTCAACAACAATTATGCACACATCATCACCAACACCAAACATCACAACTCATCTCAAATTCACAACAACAACAACAATTCAACAAAGATTCCAACACAATAACTAATACCCTAGGCATCGTAGAGCTACCCTCCCACATATCAATCATTATATGAACCTTTATAACGCGAGACTCCCACTTACCTCGAATACGTAAGCTCAGAGAAGATGAAGAAAAACACGTGCGGAACCACAAAGAACACACCTAACGATCTCCTCTTCTTCTTTCCCTCTTCTCCTTCGCGCTTCTCCTTCCCTTTTCTTCTCACTCTCTCGCGATCTCCTTCTCTCTCTCTCTCTCTCTCTCTCTCTTCCTTTTCTCTTCTTTCTTGCGTTACTGTTTTTGCTCCATTTCAGTAGCTAGCTTCTTCTTCTTAATTCAATTTTTCTCTTTTATTCTCATTTACCCTAGGCCCAAATGGCCTTTGGGCCTTATTACTTACACCCCCTCTAGTTTCTTCCACCACTCACAACCTAATTAACACACCACCTTAATTAATTAATTACCCTATTATTATTTTAATACAACCCACCATATACTACTTAATTAATTAATTAAATAAACACTTAACTATTTTTGGGGCGTTACAACTCTCCCCTACTTAAATTATTTTCGTCCTCGAAAATTCTAACTCACATGAACATGTCTATGCTCTAGCTACTCATATCCAAGGTTACACCTAACCTACCCAACGGCAACCAAACAAAATTCACATCAACGATCCTGGTCGAAAACCGACAGGGGACACATAGAAACACACCAAACAACACATCACAATCCTAACAGTTAATACTGTATTTAAACGTACCTCGATTGCTACCATCATTTCTCCGTAGATTCAGCACCCGCCAAAACAAACACCCTCCCACTGGTCTTCTCCTTCTTCGGTTTTGGACACCTAGAACTAATGTGTCCCACCTCTTCACAGTTGAAACAGACCACCTCTTTACGATCACAATCAGTTGCTATGTGGCCCTCTCTACCACATCGGAAACACCTTTTCACCTCAGGCTTGCACTCAAAACTTTTGTGTTCGGGCTTCCCGCACTTGTAGCACACAACTTTCTCAGGGGCATCTCCCCCACTTGGCTTAGACCCATCAACTAACTTTCCTTTGCCCTTACCCGCAGACACCTCATATGGCTTGTCGCGACTCGAAAAGTTCTTCTTCTTCTCTCTCATAACTCTGGAGAAGGCATTATTGTCTTCCTCAAAAATCCTGGCGCTATTAACTAACAAGGGGAACACACGAATTTGTTGATACCCTATGGCTCTCTTAATATCGGCACGCAACCCGTTTTCGAACTTAATACATTTGGAGAACTCAGCACCCTCTCCGTCATAATGAGGATAAAACTTAGACAGCTCTGTAAACTTTGCAGCATACTCAGTGACAGTCATGCTACCTTGCTCAAGCCTCAGAAACTCAACCTCCTTCTTCCCGCGGACATCCTCCGGTAGTACTTCCTCTTGAACTCCTCTCAAATACCACCCAAGTGATCTCCTCATTGGCGATCGTCAACCCCCGACTAGCGCCTCCACCAATCATAAGCCTCTTTCTTCAACATGTGTGTGCCATAGCGAACCTTCTGAGCATCGGTGCAATCCATGACACGGAAAATATGTTCCATCTCACTTAGCCACTCAAGGGCACCATCAGGGTTATACCCGCCTTCAAAAGTAGGAGGGTTCTCACGCCGAACGTGCTTGGACTCACGCGTCCCATCGCCAATAGCATTGGGTATGCTACCCACGACCCCAATGAATAGCCTCCAAGGCGCAGCAAGTGCAGCATCGTTCCGTCCTGCCATTCTAGTACTGCAACAGAAACAAAAATCAGAAACGAGTAACAAGGCTCAAATGTTACCCAACTTAACGACTCAACCACCTACGGACGGACCGAATCGCTCGATACCACTAATGTAACACCCTTTTCTACCCTTAATTTACACGTCATTATCGAGTAATTTCTTTTTCAAAAATACAAATTTATTCGATAGAAAAGAAGTGCCACGTCGTCATTTATAAAGCTCCTCATGTCATAAAATTTAAACCTCAAAAATAATCTCGCCGCAATGAAATAACAATAGCTCACTAAACAACGCTCAAACACGTCTCACATCATTAACATAATCATAAAACAGTTAATTAATAAACTAACAACTTCAACTACGCCCCTAGGTGCTACGGTATCGAGAGCGACTCGACGAGACACCCCAACGGCTAACGAGAGAAAGCGCAAAGAAGACCTTCACTCGCGGGTACTGCAGCTGTTGCCACGATAGAGCAACATTCCAAGCGAGAAAGGGTGAGTCTCCAAACAAAGATAAAGGCAAATATAATAGTCAATATATTAGAGAACAACATCTATAATTACCATAACACACCCAACGTCGCATTTCAACCATCACGGACAACATCGGGCGAACAACATAGCAAACACACCAACAAGTAACTACATCACTTTTATGCACATGTATGAGAATGCAAACATGCATGTGGTACCATCATCGTCGCTTATTTGTTGCTGGTGGCATACGTCGCTAGACCGCGACCTTTAAATCGCTTAGACCGCGACCTCTTCATCGTCACTTGTCGTGCATATGAAATGCATGAGACTTCATGAACACACAACACACACTAGTTCCACACATCATCACCGCTACTTACATCATCATAACATCGCTTATAACATTTTATATCGCCGCATAACATTTTATCGCCGCTATAACATTTTATCGTAAACATAACATTTTATAAGTAAACTATAACATCACCGTCGCTTTTGGCCATAACCACCCCATCACTATCATTATCTTCACTTTGGTCCTAATGACCCCTCATCAATTAGACAACACCCACACACACTCACATCAACTTCACATCGTCGTCACACAACACACTCACATCAACTTCACGGCATCATTTACAAACCAAGATACATATCAACATACAATTACCCTTTTTATATTCATGGGTTATAAAATAGTAAGACTAATTGACTATGGGATTACTCGGGTAACCGATACTACTTGCAATGAGGCGTTGGCGCACTTGCAAGGCTCTCGGTGATGCCCTTGTAAATACACCGATGAAAGAAATTACGCCTTAGCGGTAAACCACGGTCTAGCCATAGTCAAATAGCACACTAGTAGTATAACGCTTTGAGAGTCGAATCAAAATCCTATTCCACGAATCATTATCAATTCAAATCAATTTAGACATCACATTAGATTTTAGAAGACACCTCATTCCATCTAGAAAAATACCCCATTTACATTTAGAAAACATCGCCTTCTCGGTTTAGACAAACACCACATTTTACTCGAGGAAACATCGCATTTTAAGCTTAGGGAACACATATTCAAATTAAGATGAACCTCACCTTTTAATAGCGAAAACAACACATTTTCCTTTTTATAAAACAGCAGCTCATATAACAATTAAAAACAGCAAGACAGCAACAATAAACGGTTTATTTTGCCTTAAAAGTAGAATATTCAGTTAGGCCTCTGAATAAGCTTTCCAACGCATTTTAGAACACCTCAATCGGGTTCCTGCTTCAAAAGATATTCAATTTACAAAAACAAAGGTGACAAAACAAAGTGAAAAAGCAGAGCCTTTGGCGCATGAAGCGCAGTGAGCGAGTGGCGCCAATGGGCGGCTCACGCAGAATTTTGGGCATTGCACTAGCGTGTGAAGCGCCACTGCAGTGCCAGTGAGGCGCCAGTCAGCTGTAACAGTGTATTACGCAGAATTTTCAGAAAAATTCACTTTTTCACTCAACTCTCACATTTTCAAATCTTTTCCTCACATTATCGACATCAAACAAAGTTATTCATCGGTTCAATCATCAAACATCAACAATTCTTCAAACCATCATCAACATCTACTCCCTCATTCAATCACTCAAATCAAGGAAAACACCACAATCCCACAAGCAATCCATCGTACAACCCCAAGACAATTTATTCGATTTATTCAATTCTTCACTATTCGATTCTATCATCAATTCATCACTCAATCATTCAACAACAATTATGCACACATCATCACCAACACCAAACATCACAACTCATCTCAAATTCACAACAACAACAACAATTCAACAAAGATTCCAACACAATAACTAATACCCCTAGGCATCGTGAGAGAGCTACCCTCCCACATATCAATCATTATATGAACCTTTATAACGCGAGACTCCTTACCTCGAATACGTAAGCTCCGGAGAAGATGAAGAAAAACACGTACGGAACCACAGCAACACACGAACGATCTCCTCTTCTTCTTTCCCTCTTCTCCTTCGCGCTTCTCCTTCCCTTTTCTTCTCACTTTCTCGCGATCTCCTTCTCTCTCTCTCTCTCTCTCTCTTCCTTTTCTCTTTTTCTTGCGTTACTGTTTTACTGCTCCAAATACTAGCTTCTTCTTCTTAATTCAATTTTTCTCTTTTATTCTCATTCACCCTAGGCCCAAATGGCCTTTGGGCCTTATTACTTACACCCCCTCTAGTTTCTTCCACCACTCACAACCTAATTAACACACCACCTTAATTAATTAATTACCCTATTATTATTTTAATACAACCCACCATATACTACTTAATTAATTAATTAAACACTTAACTATTTTTGGGGCGTTACAAAAAACCTTAAGCCGTTTTCAGACGCAAAAGACGAGAACTACGTAGCTTTGATCCCTCATCCCTGTGAGGGTACGTAGGAGCGGGTCACATCCCGTCAAGCACCCTTTTAAAAAATCTTTGTTTTGTTCCGCTTTTCAAAGATACCAAAAAGATTTCCTTTCTCCTCCGTTTGCCAAAAATCCTTTCAAATAAAAAAAGAAAAGAAAAGAAGTAGAACAAGACGTTTTCAAACCAAACTTTGTCTAAACCATACATCAAGTTAAAGGTTCCCTTTCGGTAGAAAGGATGTGTGGGGTGCTAATACCTTCCCCACACATAACCGACCCCCGAACCTACATCTCTGTGTTTTCGAAAGACCATCCGCTTTTCCAAAAAAGGTTTTTTCAATGTTTTCCTAAATAAATATTGGTGGCGGCTCTACTATTTTCCACGTTGTCAAACGAGAAGTCCAAACCGGATTTTTCGTGGTGCAACAGCTGGCGACTCCACTGGGGACTTTTCTTTTTTTTTAAAAAAAAAAAAAAAAGAGACGAGGGTCAAGCCTAATTAACTTGATGTGTGGTTTAAATTGTTTGATTTGAAAAATTCGTTTTACTTCTTTCTTCTTCTACTTTTCTTTTTCTTTCTTTATATGCTCATGCATGCATTTCTCCAATCCCCACGTCCCCTTCTTCTTTGCTCCCTTTCTACAAGGCAATCTCATACATTATGCCCTCATGCCCTTATGATCCCTTCTTCTTCGCTCCCTTTCTTGAGGTAAGTTATACATGATTGTTGTTAACACCTTAGGTTAGCTTATTTGTTTTGAAATGATATTCAACCTTTGTAAGGTTGAATATCATTTCAAAAGCAAAGGAGTAATTGGGCTGTTCTGAATATCTTTGCAGGGAGCCTAAGTCATTAGGCTTGGGCTCTTGGGCTCTTCCTACCACTCCGTAATTACCGGGCACTACTCCCTTCATTTAAATAAAACACTATATTAATATTTTAATACGACAATACTCATAAAATACCGAAATAATTTAATTAAATTATCTGGGCGTTACACTTCGTGAGTGTTGGGTTGCTTGATCACGACCAAATTCCTGTCATCGGTAATGGATCCAAAGCTGAAGAAGGTGGGACTGGTCTGGTTCATCGCTGCCTTGCTGGAGAAGGGTTGAAGAATTGGGAAGCTGCTTGCTGCCTTTCTTGTGGCTTTTAATTCAATATCCATAGCAATTGTCTCTCAAAATAAAAGAGCCGACAGTCCATATTTTGACTTTGATCACCCTATCAATCAAGCTGAGGGGGATGTTAAGGAAGACTGGGAAACTCCTCCAGAGCTCATGAGACTAATGAAACAAGAAGAAAGGGTTATTCAGCCTCACGGGAATCCAATCGTGATCAATTTAAATCACCGAGAACAAGAAGGAAGTCAAGGTTGATACGACAATGGATGACAGTGATCGTATAAAGTTGATTCAGCTCTTGCGTGATTACGCTGACGTTTTCGCATGGTCGTATCAAGATATGCCTGGGTTGGGTACTGCCATTGTAGTACACAAGCTGTCGGTTAAACAAGAATGCCCGCCAGTCAAGCAAAAGTTGAGAAGAATGTGGCCGGAGATGTCGTTGAAAATCGTGGATGAAAAGCGGCGATTTCTTTGTCGGATTTCTAGCGATTGCCAAATACCCACAATGGGTTGCCAATACCGTCCGGTTCCCTGCCCCATATTGATGTCTTAGTGGATAGTATGGCGCAGCATTCACTGCTCTCCTTCAAAAAACCAAAAAAATAAAAAAATAAAAAAACAAAAAAATATAAAAATTAAAAAAAAAAGTAAAAGAGAATCCCCTGATAGAGTTTCGCTCGTACTCTAGTATAACTAGCGCTGTGGTTGCCAAGTTTGTAAAGAAAGATTTGATTTGCTGTTAAGGTCTTCCAAACAAGATCATCAACGATAGCGCGTGAACTCAAGCAAAGAAAATGATGAAGGACCTGTGCAAAGAATTCAAAATTCAGCATCATAATTCCTCTACCTACCGCCCGAAGATGAATGGGACAGTCAAAGGAGCCAACAAGAACATCAAGAAGTTTGTGCAAAAGATGGTGGTAACCTACAAGGATTGGCATGAGATGCTTCCCTTTGCTTTGCATGGCTACCGAACTTCAGTACGCACTTCAACTGGGGCAACTCCTTTCTCTCTGGTATACGAATCTCGGCAGTCCTCCCAATCGAGTTTGAGATACCATCCCTGCGGGTACTGATGGAAACTAAACTGGAAGAGGCAGAGTGGGTGCAGGACCGTCTGGATCAGCTAAACCTCATTGAAGAAAAAAGGATTGCAGCTTTGTGTCATGGGCGGTTGTCATGCGAGCAGAGAATAAGAACGACTTTTGACAAGAAAGTCCGGCCTCGTGAATTCAAGCAAGATGATCTGGTGCTTAAGAAGATCTTTGCCCATCGAGATTGATCCCGAGGAAGTGGACACCCACTTATGACGACCCATATGTAGTCAAGAAAGCCTTTTTACGGAGGAGCGTGATACTCACAAACATGGACGGAGAAGATTTAAGGAACCCACCAATTCCGATCAAGTGAAGAAGTATTATGCCTGAAAGAAATAGACGAAAAAAGAGAAAGACAAGCCAAGTAAGAATTAGCTCGCTAGGTTTAAAACCCGCAAAGGGTGACCTAGGCAAAATCAAAGCGACCCGGTGGATTGAAAACCCGCAAAGGGCGATCCAGGCAAAAATTAGGGTCGGAAAACTTGAGCATGAAAAATAAAGAAAGGCATACAACTTCCCTGAAGACTTGGATGATGGAGTGATCAAGGTCAAGGACACAAATGTTTAGCACTGTTCCACAGAGACGGACAGTCAGAAATTAGCTTCTCTCTTTTTTCGTGTCTTTTTATAGTTTAGACTTTCAAGTGTAATAAGCAATCGGCGTAACTTCCTGTACGACCGATTTCCACATCAATAAAGTTCAACTTTCTCACATTTGTTCACTCTTTTATTTTCCGCTTTTTCTGCTCAAAATAAACGTTTTATAATGATGGTGATACTGACCTATAAAACATGTGCATAAATCATAGAGCATTACAATTATTGCGATGTCCCTAAAAGTGACAGGAAAGAAGTAATCCCTCAAACAGACTAATTTTGCAAGGAAAAATAATTGCATTCATAGACCATTCCAGATGGCAGATCATAAAAGCAGGTCTGCACCTGGCTCGTCAGGTAGGTCCTGAGACATTCTGTGCTAACTTTCAAATCATGGACATCTCCTCGTCGTACAGCTGTCTGCTTGGAAGGCCATGGATTCATATGGCGGGAGCCATTCCTTCCTCTCTGCATCAGAGAGTCAAGTTTGTGGTCGATGATAAAATTGTGGTAGTGTTCGGAGAGGAAGAGATGTTAGTTAACAAACCTTATCCTTTCCGCTATGTGGAAGCAGCCGAAGAGTCCCTGGAAACTTCTTTTCAATCTCTCGAGATTGCCAATGTTGTGTTTGGAGGGAGTGAGTTGCCATCGCCTGTGATAAAGTTGTCGAAAAATGAAGAGATGGTTGCGAGGATCATGATGGGTCAGGGATACCAGCTGGGACGTGGTTTGGGAAAAGTAGGACAAGGAATTCTTGCTCATGTCCAGCTGAAAGAAAACAAGGGTCGTTACGGGTTGGGATACCACCCAAGTGAGGCTGAAAAGAAGAAGTTGGCTGAAGAGAGAAGAGGTGAGTGGTTGGCCAAGCTGAGAGGCCAGGACCCATGGTCAAAGAGGATCCCCATCTGTGACATCCGTCAGAGCTTCAAGAGTGCAGGGTTACTAGACCCAGATCAAATTACTGCTATTGAGGATGGTTTAGAGGATGAAGAGGCGGTACCGACAGTGCATGTCGTTGCCTTGCTAAAGAAGAGCTCAAAAATTGGGAAGCTGTCGACTTGCCCATCACTTTTAGTTCAAAGTAATGATTGTAATGCACTCCTTTGGCTCTGCCCAAGACCTCTGGATAGTTTGTTAGGGCATGCATGTTTTTATTTTCAATGACACCATCATCAATAAAAACGCTTGTTTTGAATTCCATCAATAAAATCTCTTTTTCTTCATTTATCTTTTCTTTCTTTTCGCTTTATTATGTTTGTTTTGCTTTTCATTCTACTTTCTGCTTCTACGAATGCAGATCAAAAGTAATTATCTCTGAAAATAACATTGCCAATGATTCCTATTATGACTTTGATCACCCAATTAACCAAACTGAAGGGGGTGTTGAGGAAAGCTGGGAAACTCCTCCGGAATTGATGAGACTAATAGAGCAGAAAGAAAAGATCATTCAGCCTCATGGAGAGTTAATTGAGATAATCAACTTGGGTACAGAAGAGGATAAAAGAGAGGTTAAGGTCGGTACTGCCATGGAAGATAGTGAACGCAAAAGGCTAATCCAACTCTTGCATGATTACACTGATGTCTTTGCGTGGTCATACAAAGATATGCCAGGGCTAGATACCGATATTGTTGAACACAGGTTGCTAGTGAAGCCAGAGTGTCCACCGGTCAAGCAGAAGTTGAAAAGAATGAAACCTGAGATGTCATTGAAGATCAGGGATGAGGTAAAAAAGCAGTTTGATTCGGGGTTTCTAGCAGTACAATGGGTAGAAAATATCGTCCCTGTTCCGAAAAAAGATGGCAAGGTCAAGATGTGTGTCGATTACAGGGATCTGAACAGAGCTAGCCCTAAAGATGACTTCCCTCTGCCTCATATTGATATTCTGGTAGACAGTACAGCCCAACATTCTCTATTCTCCTTCATGGATGGGTATTCAGGGTACAATCAGATAAAAATGGCTCCAGAAGATATGGAAAACCACCTTCATAACTCTCTGGGGAACATTCTTCTACAAAGTGATGCCTTTTGGACTCAAGAATGCCGGTGCGACTTATCAGAGAGCAATGGTGACATTATTCCACGACATGATGCACAAAGAAATTGAGGTGTATGTAGATGATATGATTGCAAAATCCAACACTGATGAGGGGCACATTGTTAATCTGCAAAAACTCTTCGAACGTCTACGGAAGTGCAAGTTCAGGTTAAACCCAGCGAAATGCACCTTCGGTGTGAGATCCGGAAAGTTACTGGGATTTATCGACAGTCAGAAAGGGATAGAGGTCGATCTAGACAAAGTCAAAGCAATCCTTGAAATGCCAGCACCAAAGACTGAAAAAGAGGTCAGTGGTTTCCTTGGGAGACTGAACTACATCTCAAGGTTCATATCCCAATTAACCGACACTTGCGAGCCTCTCTTTAAGATGTTGTGCAAAAACCAAATATTAGGGTGGAATGATGATTGCCAAAGAGCCTTTGAAAGAATTAAAGATTTTCTTCAGAACCCACCAATTCTGATGCCACCGGTGTCCGGAAGACCACTTATTTTGTATCTAACCGTGTTAGACAATTCGATGGGATGTGTGCTGGAGCAGCATGATGAATCGGGAAAGAAAGAGCATGCTATATAATACTTGAGTGAAAAATTCATTGACTGTGAGACGAGATATTCAATGCTAGAAAAGACTTGTTGTGCCTTAGCATGGGCCGCTCATCGTTTAAGGCGATACATCTTTGAGTCATACAACCTGGTTGGTATCTTAAATGGATCCAATCAAGTACATTTTTGAAAAGCCAGTTGTACCAACAGAGTAAAAATTCATTGACTGTGAGACGAGATATTCAATGCTAGAAAAGACTTGTTGTGCCTTAGCATGGGCCGCTCATCGTTTAAGGCAGTACATGCTGAGTCATACAACCTAGTTGGTATCTAAAATGGATCCAATCAAGTACATTTTTGAAAAGCCAGCACTCACAGGACGGATCGCTCGTTGGCAGATGTTATTATCAGAGTATGATATCCTGTATGTCAAGCGGCGCGCAAGGCGGTGCACTTGCTTGCCGAGTACTTAGCATGTCAGCCGATTCCAGACTACCAACCAATGCGGCATGATTTTCCTGATGAAGATATCATGGCACTGTTCGACGAGGGGAAGTCCCAAGAAAGTGAAAGGTGGAGAATGATATTCGATGGTGCGTAAAATGTATGGGGGCATGGGGCAGGCGCTGTGTTGATATCTCCTGACAACCGCTTTATTCCTGTCACTGCAAGACTAAGCTTCTATGTCACAAACAACATAGCAGAGTATGAAGCGTGCATTTTGGGTATTCAAGCCGCCCTAGAATGGAAAGTTAAAAGGCTAGATGTGTATGGGGATTCAACCTTGGTTATTCATCAAGTAAGAGGCGATTGGGAGACCAGAGATCCCAAACTGATTCCTTATTGTGATTATGTGCAAGAGTTGATGGAGTCTTTCGATGAGATCACCTTCAAGCATATCCCTCGAGATGAAAACCAGTTGGTCGATGCATTGGCAACACTGTCTTCCATGTTCAATGTTAACTGTGACAAGAGCTTGACCAATATCAGAATTCAGCACCGAAGCCTGCCTGCGCATCACTACTGCACAACAATAGATGAAGAGCCCGACGAGAAGCCTTGGTATCATGACATCAAGCAATACATCATCAGCAGAGAATACCCTCCCGAGGCATCTGAAAATGACAAAAAAACTCTTCGAAGGCTGTCGAGGAATTTCTTTCTGAGTGGTGAGGTCCTTTACAAGAGAAATTATGACATGGTTCTCTTGAGGTGTGTTGCGAAAGAAAAAGCCGAAAAGATCATGAGAGATATGCATGAAGGCTCATTTGGAACTCATTCTAGTGGGCACACCATGGCTAGAAAGATCTTAAGGGCGGGTTACTACTGGTTGCAGATAGAATCAGACTGCTACAGCTTTGTAAGAAAGTGCCACAAATGCCAGATCTATGCCGATCATATCCATGTGCCGCCTGCCAAACTAAATGTTCTGACTGCATCTTGGCCGTTCTCAATGTGGGTGATGGGTGTTATTGGTCCTATTGAGCCTAAAGCGTCGAATGGGCATCGCTTCATTCTGGTCGTAATTGACTACTTCACAAAGTGGGTTGAAGCGACTTTGTACTCCAGTATAACTAGTGTTGTAGTTGCCAAGTTTGTAAAGAAAGATCTGATTTGCCGCTATGGTCTTCCAGACAAGATCATCACTGATAACGGCAGCAACCTGAACAGCAAAATGATGAAGGACCTGTACAAATAATTCAAAATTCAGCATCATAATTCCTCTCCCTACCGCCCGAAGATGAATGGGGCAGTCGAAGCAGCCAACAAGAACATCAAGAAGATTGTGCAAAAGATGGTGGTAACCTACAAGGATTGGCATGAAATGCTTCCTTTTTGCTTTGCATGGCTACCGTGACTTGGTCATGTACCTCAATTAGGGCAACTCCTTTCTCTTTGGTGTATGGGTCGGGCAAGCGGTGCTCCTATCGAGGTTGAAATACCCTCCCTGCGGGTACTAATGGAAACTAAGCTGGAAGAAGAAGAGTGGGTGCAAGCTCGCCTAGATCAACTAAATCTCATTGAGGAAAAGAGAATCACAGCCTTGTGTCATGGGCAGCTATACAATCAAAGGATGAAAACCGCTTTCGACAAGAAGGTTCGTCCCCGAGAATTCAACGAGGGAGACCTAGTGCTCAAGAAGATCCTGCCTATTCAAAGTGATCCCCGTGGAAAATGGACTCCCACCTATGACGGCCCATATGTAGTCAAGAAAGCCTTTTCTGGAGGAGCGCTGATACTCACAAACATGGACGGAGAAGATTTAAGGAACCCAGTCAATTCCGATCAAGTGAAGAAGTATTATGCCTGAAAGAAATAGACGAAAAAAGAGAAAGATAAGCCACGTAAGAATTAGCTTGCTAGGTTGAAAACCCGCAAAGGGCGGCCTTGGCAAAATCAGAGCGACCCGGTGGATTGAAAACCCGCAAAGGGCGATCCAGGCAAAAATTAGGGTCAGAAAACTTGGGCATGAATAGTAAGAAAAGGCATACAACTTCCTCGAAGGTTTGGATGAAGGGGTGATCAAGGTTAAGGACATAAATGGTTGGCACTGTCCCACAGAGATGGACAGTCAGAAATTAGCTCCTCTCTTATTTTTTTCGTGTCTTTTTGTAGTTTAAACATTCAAATGTATTGAACAGTCGGCGTAACTTTCTGTACCACCGGTTTTCACATCAATAAAGTTCACTCTTTCTCATATATGTTTGTTTTTCTATTTCCCTGCTTTTTTCTGCTCAAATAAATGTTTTATGATGATGGTAATACTGACCTGTAAAACATGTGCATAAATCATAGAGCATCACAATCATTGCGAAATTTCTAAAAGTCACGGGAGGGAAGCAAATTCTCAGAGCAAATTAAGTTTGCAAGGAAATAATTGCACTCATAGGCCATTTTAGATGGCAAATCACAAAACAACCGGCACTTGGCTTATATGCCACCACAATGCTAATCGGTTCCTCAGTCTTGTCGCGGGTTGGTCGAACCAGCAAAAGAAAATAAGCCAAAAGAGCCAAAAAAGAAAAAAGCAGATGATCAGAAAAAGAAAACTGATCAGGCAAAATCATTCAAGAAAAACAAACAAAGAAAAAACAAGTGGTCAGAAAAAAGAAAGCTGATCAAGAGAAAAACAACAATCAGATCAAAAGGGGAATTTCAGGAGCGTTCCACCACATTCATCATTACACCAAAATCATAGCATTGCATGCACTTGCATAACACGCCCTGACATAATAGGCCTTTGCATAACATGCATCCACACTCCATGCACCATTCCTCGCATCAGCTGACGTATGCAGGTACCTCAATCCAGTGCGGCAGCATTGGCCATTTCAATCAATCAATAGGATTCGTGAATCCCTTCAGGACCTAAGCGTCCCTTCAAAAAGCAGACTTCACCTCGTATTCGAGCTGCGGGTAAGTCCTTCGACCCCATTGGGTCCAGTCAAAAAGGATAGCTGTGTTGGCCTAAGACATGGCGCAATCCTAGGGAAATATCGAGATCTAGACTTGGTATTGCCCCCCTCCCGGTCGCTCTTGAAGACCACCATGCCCAAGGGCGAACTCGGATCGTACACAATTCGTTAAAAGGATTTAGGCAGCCTCCGGTGTCGGCTTACTGTGAGCTGGTACCTTCTTTACTGTTTTCTTTATCGCTTTCTTTATTGCTTTATTTCCTACTTTTGCTGCCTGAGGGCTAGCACCAATTGATTTCCTGCCTTTGCTGCCCGAGGGCTAGCACCAATTGATTTCCTGCCTTTGCTGCCCGAGGGCTAGCACCAATTTATTTCCTGCTTTTGCTGCCTAAGGGCTAGCACCAATTGATTTACCGCTTTTGCTAGCTTACTGAGGGCTGGCACCAAGCTTATTTTCTGCTTTTGTTGGCCGAAGGCTGACACCCATTAAAAAAAACATAAAAAACAAAAAAAAAAGAGAAACAGAAAAAAAGAAAATTCGGATTTCCCCAAGTGGACAAAATTGGTATAATTTTTGAGTTCTTTATTTCTATTTTGCCTCGGAATATGTTTCGGCCAATTCATATTCCTTGTCAAAATCCAAATAAAGAGGGGCAGCTGTCATACCCCAATTTTGTCCGACTAGTTGAAAATCAAATAAAATTGTATTTTTGTAAACGCCCAATTTGAATAAGTATTTTTCTCGTTTTCAGAAAACCTCAAAATATATGTCTCGTTGTGTAGGTTTCAACTGCACAAATGTGTTTGAGTTGCGTGTGTTATTCGATCTAGCATCTCTTATTCTCATCGTGTGCACGCATTTATGCTCGTTGTTTGCGCGTATTATTTCTAATCGTGTGTGCGTTGTGATTCTTGTTGCGCACGCGCGTTTGCGTCTCATCGCGTAAGCGTGTTTATTATCACCACTATTGTTATTATTATTGGAAATCTAATGATCTTTGTTATTATTATAATCTTTCCAAAAATGATACAACCAAATAATCAAAGTTTTTGCAAATCAAGACAAAATAAAAAATAATATAGAAAATTTAAAGGCAAAAGGCCAAGCAAGGGAGGCAACGACTTGTTGTTGTTGTTGTAGCTCATGGAAGACATTTTGAGGATGAAGCTCAAACTTCTTTTTTCCTTGTCCCTTAGCTTTTTCCATTTTGTGAACAAACATTTCAGCCCTTTGACCTCCCCCATAGCTGAGGCCTTGTCTTGCCTTGCAACAGAAAACTTATTTTGAGAATGAAGCTAAATGCTCCTTCTCCTTGTCCCTTTCTTTTCCACCTTGAGCAAAAATGCACCCGACTTTCGCAAAGAACCACCTCCACCCCTTTGTTTGGGGCCATCTGCATCCCCAGTCCTTGTCCCCCATGAGAAATTTTTCCCTGCTCAAATACCACACCTACACCACACCAAATCCATTTATAAATACAGTCATACACACAGAACCAGGGGGAGAACAAAAACACAAACACAGAACCAAAACACAAACACAACAACCAAAACATACACGCAGACAGCAATGGGAGAAAACACACACATGGACACACAAAGAAACTGAATTTTTTTTACAAAAGCTCAGTCACAGAAAATACACACACAGAGACAACCAGAATACACAGATTTGAGTTTCTTTACTATTCAAAAAACTTGAGCTTCGTTAAAGTACAGAACCAACAAAAGGTGTGAACCTATTCTTTTTTGCGAAGTCGGCGACGCCGGCGGTTGTCACTGCCGTCGCGGACCCTCCCCACACCGTCACCACCACACCTCTGCCGTTGCCGGAGAACCACCACAAGCCATCGTTACCTCGCCGCTCAAACCACCGAGAACGTCGCCGTTTAGGTCCCTATCGCGAAACTCCTGCGAGCGCCATTCTCCCAACGTCATCTCCTCCTCGTCGTCACTAGTTCGCCGGCGAGCTCTCCCCAAACGCCCCTCCCTCTCTCGCGGTACCCTCTCTCTCTCTGAAACGTTTTTTCTTTCCCTCTCTCTCTCTCTCTTCAAAACCAGAGAGAGAACGGCGCTGAAAATGGTAAGGAATTAGGGTTCTCTCCCTAATCTGTTTCCAAATACCCACTGTTATCATATAATCCTTTATTTTATTCGGTTTGTTATCCCCACCCCCTAGTTTCATTACTATAACATCCCCCTACTCAGCCCAACTCGCATATTAGTTTTGAAAGGCCCAGAAATGTGAAACTGAGTTGGAACCTGCTGGATACACCTCATTATCAAAGCTACAACCTCCTGTAATTAGTTATACCCCTTTTTACCATCTCACCCTTAAATAAATGGATCTATGTTGCCTTGTGTTAATTTTTGTGTTTTTATTATTATTAAATAAACCGTGGACCTATGCTTTCCTTGGTTTGCATACTTATGATTAAAAATATTTTCAAGTTGATTTTGTTGTTGTTCTTAGCTTGATGATGTTTAATCTTGTTGTTAGTATTTCATTTTAGTGTTAAATGTAATTTTTGTTGTTGGTTGATGATCTAGCAATATGATTCCTGTAACATCCCCTTCTACATAACTACTATTTAATTAATTGAAAATCAGAGTATACGAAAATTTTTAGTGCGACCACTCGAGGGTGCCACATTTAAACAATCACCTTTAAAAACTCCGAAATATTAATCAAAATAAAACTCCAATATATAGGATACATAGCACCAATTGAATCCAAGGATAAAGTACTACAGCAGTGGAGAATGACAAACTTAACATGATAGTTCAAAATATAAAGGAAATAACAAAACTAAACATCCCCCCCGGTGCTACGTATCAGAGCTGACTCGACCACACTAGAAGAAGGTACTCTAGTCACCTTCATCGCACACTGCGATTCTTGAGACATAAGAAGCAACATAATGCAAGATAGGGTGAGTCTCTTTACATAGGTAATAATAAATAAAACAAAAACACAAGAGAGAACAGCAAACTAGCACACCGTAGATACAATCAATTCAAATACACCGAAATACTGATTAAGTTAAGTACACCAGAAATACAGTCATATCCAATACACCACTAGTTTATGAACACCCAAATCTGTCACCAGCAAATGAATGCAATGTATGAGATGCAACCCAAAACTCCACGGGCATATGCATGTGGATCCATCACCAAAATTGCCTTGAGGGCATTCACCAATCACCAAAATATTTTATGAGGCCGAGGCCTATTCACCAAAATATGCATATGAATATGCGACACCATGACTATGCACCATAACGCCAAAACACCAATTAATGCATTAACATGCTCACCAACAATTATATATATTCACCAATCTCCAAGGAGAGTCATAGACCTCTCAACACCACAATATACTCACCATGTAATATATAACACCATAAATAATAACCCTACAGGGACTAAAAGGGCACCAAGAACTAATTCTACACCAAAGGACTAAAGTCACTCCAAGGACTAAAGTCAACGCCAGGGACTAAACCCACACCTAGGGACCCAAACACCTCCTAGGGACTAATGTGACGCCTAGGGACCATTTTAGCACCTAAGGACCAATTTGACATCTAAGGACTAAATTGACACCTCGGGGACCAATCTGACACCTAGGGACTAGTTTGACACCTCAAGGACTCATTTGGCACCTAGGGACTATTTTGACACCTAGACACAGCACACCAGCAACACAGGGCAGCCAAAATGGCGCCCTGTCACTAGACACCAGTGCACACAGGCGCATTTTAGGCAGCCAAATGGCGCCCTGTGTAGTGCAACACGCACACACCCCACACCAGCACCACCAGGCGCACTTGGGGCAGTCAAATGGCGCCCCTGCGCAACACACCTGCACACACCAGGCGCATTGGGGCAGCCAAAATGGCGCCCCTGCGCAACACACCTCCACCGAGAATTCTTTTCCAGCCCCACCTGCACACACAGGCGCCAATTTCCTGCAAACTTGGCGCCCCTAACACTGTTCCTGCCCAACCCGATACAACAACCCACCTGCACAGTACACCAGGCGCCTAAATCCTGCAGATTTGGCGCCCCCCCCCCCAGTGTTCACTGCCCAACCGATACACAACACCCCAGCATCATCCAAACAGTAACCCAGGCGCCTAATTCCTGCAGAATTGGCGCCCCCTGCCTGTGTTGCACCCCCCACGCAGCAACCCAACAGGTGCACGGGCGCCTAATTCTGCGCACTGGCGCCTTACCTGCTTCACACCCAACCGATACACCACCCATGCCCAAATCAGGCACCAGCGCCTAGTTCTGCGAACTGGCGCCCCACCCCACTGCACACACCCCAAACCGATCCAATCCCCACTAAACACCATAAAAATAGTTTTCATTCAAGCAATCTAGCAAACACCTATTATACACCATATTTCCTCCTATTGTTTTTCATTAAATTCATGTAACTCACCTTAACGCCAACAATCAAGGATTTATCAATTCAATATTTGCATAAAAATTCAATTCAATCACATACAAAATCAAACAATCACCCAATCAATCAAATACTCCATGAATCAATTTAAACAACTACTCCTAACACCTAATCCCTATGATTTCATGTTTTATAAATTATTAACTACGAAAGAGAGCCCATACCTTGTTAATTGAAAGAGATAACACCAAAGCTCTCACGAAAACCCCCTCAAGACACCAACACTCCAAGCTTTCCTTCTTCCTCCTTGAGCTTCACGCAATTCCTCTCCATTCCTTTCCCTAGCCGTCGCGCCTCTCCTCTCTCACTCTTCTCACTTTCTAATTTTTGATCTCCTTGCTCTAATGAGGGTTTCTCCTAAAACCCAAGGGTTTTATTAATTGGGTTTGGGTCACTTAACTCCAATGGGCCCTAACTGCACACCCCTAATTACTTTCTCATATCCTCCCTATTTAACTAAAATACTCCCCATTTATTTACTACACCCCACTCCTTGATTAAATTAATTACCTTATTCTTATTTTAATATGGTCAACTAAAATATTACTTAATTAAATTAGTTAAATAATTACTTGGTTAATTTTGGGCGTTACAATTCTCCCCCACTTAGGACATTTTCGTCCTCGAAAATTCAACTATTAAGGACATTTGCACAACTTAAACACTCACCACAACAAACAATAGATTCTAGCAGAGTACCCTAAACGAAACACGTACCTCTAGATGCGACCATCATTCTTCCGTAGGCTCTGTACCTGCCAGGACAAACACCCTCCCGCTAGACCTCTCCTTCTTCGGCTTTGGGCACTTGGTACTAATGTTACCCATTTCCCCACAGTTGTAGCAGACCACATCCTTCTTCTCACACTTAGCAGCTATGTGACCTTCTTTACCACACTTGAAGCACTAGTTGACCATGCAATCTGGACTCTTATGTCTCGGCTTACCACACTTGTGGCACACGATGTTCGCAGGAACATCTCCCCCACTTGGCTTCTTGCCTGAACTCTCTTCTCCCTTGCCCTTACCACCGGAAACATCATAGGGCTTCCCACGGAACTGAGAACCTTTCTTCTCCTTCACTATCTTGTATGAACGATTGCTATCTTCCTCAAAAATCCTGCAGCTATCCACCAGATCATTAAACACCCTTATCTTCTGGTAACCAATCGCCTTCTTGATGTCATGCCTTAGCCCGTTCTTGATACACTTCGAAAATTCCGAGGTAGCATCATTAGTGTAATGAGGATAGAACTTGGACAATTCCACAAACTTTGCCGCATACTCCGCCACAGACTTATCCCCTTGTTTCAGCTCCAGAAACTCCAGCTCCTTCTTTCCTCTCACGTCCTCTGGGTAGTACTTCCTCATGAACTCACCCTTAAACACTTCCCAAGAGATCTCTCCACCAGCAGCTTCCAACCTCTCCAGAGTTCCCAGCCACCAATCATCGGCCTCCTCAAATAACATATGCGTACCAAACCTTACCTTCTGCCCAGGCACACAATCCATAACCCTGAAAATCCTCTCGATCTCCTTCAACCATGCGAGCTCCATCAGATCATACCGACCTTTGAAAGTGGGCGGACTCTCCCATTGGGCGTGGCCAAATTACGAGTCCCAAAGATTCTCACCAACATTCCGATGGTTCCCATAGCTTGAGCTATAGCTTTGCAAAGCATCAGCAAGAGCAGCATCAACTCTCCTAGCCATTTCAACCTAACACTGCAACATTAACAACATTTCAGAACCGGTCTAACACTACCTAGTTGTCATAAACACTATGACAGCATGCACTTGGCCTCTAGACGGCACAGAACTTTTGCTCGATACCACTAATGTAACACCCCTTCTACATAACTACTATTTAATTAATTGAAAATCGTAGTATACGAAAATTTTTAGTGCGACCACTCGAGGGTGCCACATTTAAACAATCACCTTTAAAAACTCCGAAATATTAATCAAAATAAAACTCCAATATATAGGATACATAGCACCAATTGAATCCGAGGATAAAGTACTACAGCAGTGGAAAATGACAAACTTAACATGATAGTTCAAAATATAAAGGAAATAAAAAAACTAAACATCCCCCCCGGTGCTACGTATCAGAGCTGACTCGACCACACTAGAAGAAGGTACTCTAGTCACCTTCGATCACAAATCACTGCATTCTTGAGCATAAGAAGCAACATAATGCAGTAGGGTGAGTCTCTTTACATAGGTAATAATAAATAAAACAAGAAACACAGTAGAACAGGCAAACTAGCACACCAGAGATACAGTCAATTCAAATACACCAGAAATACAGTTAAGTTAAGTACACCAGAAATACAGTCATTTCCAATACACCACTAGTTTATGAACACCCAAATCTGTCACCAGCAAATGAATGCAATGTATGAGATGCAACCCAAAACTCCACGGGCATATGCATGTGGATCCATCACCAAAATTGCCTTGAGGGCATTCACCAATCACCAAAATATTTTATGAGGCCGAGGCCTATTCACCAAAATATGCATATGAATATGCGACACCATGACTATGCACCATAATGCCAAAACACCAAGTAATGCATTAACATGCTCACCAACAATTATATATAGTCACCAATCTCCAGGAGAGAGTCATAGACCTCTCATCACCACAATATACTCACCATGTAATATATAACACCATAAATAATAACCCTACAGGGGACTAAAAGGGCACCAAGAACTAATTCTACACCAAAGGACTAAAGTCACTCCAAGGACTAAAGTCAACGCCAGAGGACTAAACCCACACCTAGGGACCCAAACACCTCCTAGGGACTAATGTGACGCTTAGGACCATTTTAGCACCTAAGGACCAATTTGACATCTAAGGACTAAATTGACACCTCGGGGACCAATCTGACACCTAGGGACTAGTTTGACACCTCAAGGACTCATTTGGCACCTAGGGACTATTTTGACACCTAGACACAAAGACACCAAGAACACAGGCGGCGGCCAAAATGGCGCCATTCACTAGACACCAGTGCACACAGCGCATTTTTTAGCGACCAAATGGCGCTCGTAGTGGTGCACGCACACACCCACACACCAAAGCACCACCAGCGCACTTGGGGCGATCAAATGGCGCCCTGCGCGCCTTTGCACTGCACACACCAGGCGCATTGGGGCAGCCAAAATGGCGCCCCTGCGCAACACACCTCCACCGAGAATTCTTTTCCAAATTTCACTGCACACACAAAGCGCCAATTTCTCGCAAACTTGGCGCCCTAACACTGCTCTGCCCAACCGATACAACAACCCACTCGCACAAGACACTGTGCGCCTAAATCCTGCAGATTTGGCGCCCCAGATGTTCACGCCCAACCGATACACAACACCCCAAAGATCATCCAAACAGAACCCCAGCGCCTAATTCTGCGCAGACCGGCGCCCCGCTGTGTTGCACCCCCCACGCAGCAACCCAACAGTGCACCAGGCGCCTAATTCCTGCAGAATTGGCGCCCTTACCCCTGTTCACACCCAACCGATACACCACCCATGCCCAAACTGTGCACCAGGCGCCTAGTTCCTGCAGAATTGGCGCCCCACCCCACTGCACACACCCCAAACCGATCCAATCCCCACTAAACACCATAAAAATAGTTTT
Organism: Oxytropis ochrocephala; assembly: GCA_020916435.1. Taxonomy (NCBI): domain Eukaryota; kingdom Viridiplantae; phylum Streptophyta; class Magnoliopsida; order Fabales; family Fabaceae; genus Oxytropis; species Oxytropis ochrocephala. Next base: position 80,021,062 of record CM037089.1, on the reverse strand, counting down.
CATTCAAGCAATCTAGCAAACACCTATTATACACCATATTTCCTCCTATTGTTTTTCATTAAATTCATGTAACTCACCTTAACGCCAACAATCAAGGATTTATCAATTCAATATTTGCATAAAAATTCAATTCAATCACATACAAAATCAAACAATCACCCAATCAATCAAATACTCCATGAATCAATTTAAACAACTACTCCTAACAACTAATCCCTATGATTTCATGTTTTATAAATTATTAACTACGAAAGAGAGCCCATACCTTGTTAATTGAAAGAGATAACACCAAAGCTCTCACGAAAACCCCTCGAAGACACCAACACTCCAAGCTTTCCTTCTTCCTCCTTGAGCTTCACGCAATTCCTCTCCATTCCTTTCCCTAGCCGTCGCGCCTCTCCTCTCTCACTCTTCTCACTTTCTAATTTTTGATCTCCTTGCTCTAATGAGGGTTTCTCCTAAAACCCAAGGGTTTTATTAATTGGGTTTGGGTCACTTAACTCCAATGGGCCCTAACTGCACACCCCTAATTACTTTCTCATATCCTCCCTATTTAACTAAAATACTCCCCATTTATTTACTACACCCCACTCCTTGATTAAATTAATTACCTTATTCTTATTTTAATATGGTCAACTAAAATATTACTTAATTAAATTAGTTAAATAATTACTTGGTTAATTTTGGGGCGTTACAATTCTCCCCCACTTAGGACATTTTCGTCCTCGAAAATTCAACTATTAAGGACATTTGCACAACTTAAACACTCACCACAACAAACAATAGATTCTAGCAGAGTACCCTAAACGAAACACGTACCTCTAGATGCGACCATCATTCTTCCGTAGGCTCTGTACCTGCCAGGACAAACACCCTCCCGCTAGACCTCTCCTTCTTCGGCTTTGGGCACTTGGTACTAATGTTACCCATTTCCCCACAGTTGTAGCAGACCACATCCTTCTTCTCACACTTAGCAGCTATGTGACCTTCTTTACCACACTTGAAGCACTAGTTGACCATGCAATCTGGACTCTTATGTCTCGGCTTACCACACTTGTGGCACACGATGTTCGCAGGAACATCTCCCCCACTTGGCTTCTTGCCTGAACTCTCTTCTCCCTTGCCCTTACCACCGGAAACATCATAGGGCTTCCCACTAATCGAGAACCTTTCTTCTCCTTCACTATCTTGTATGAACGATTGCTATCTTCCTCAAAAATCCTGCAGCTATCCACGAGATCATTAAACACCCTTATCTTCTGGTAACCAATCGCCTTCTTGATGTCATGCCTTAGCCCGTTCTTGATACACTTCGAAAATTCCGAGGTAGCATCATTAGTGTAATGAGGATAGAACTTGGACAATTCCACAAACTTTGCCGCATACTCCGCCACGCACTTATCCCCTTGTTTGACTCCAAACTCCACTCCTTCTTTTCCTCTCACGTCCTCCGGGTAGTACTTCCTCATGAACTCACCCTTAAACACTTCCCAAGAGATCTCTCCACCAGCAGCTTCCAACCTCTCCAGAGTTCCCAGCCACCAATCATCGGCCTCCTCAGATAACATATGCGTACAGGCAACCTTACCTTCGCGCCCGCAATCCATAACCCTAAAATCCTCTCGATCTCATTCAACCATGCGAGCTCCATCAGATCATCATACGACCTTTGAAAGTGGGCGGACTCTCCCATTGGAACGTGGCCAAATTACGAGTCCCAAAGATTCTCACCAACATTCGATGGTTCCCATAGCTTGAGCTATAGCTTGCAAAGCATCGTGAAGAGCAAAGATCAACTCTCCTAGCCATTTCAACCTAACACCGCAAAGATTAACAACATTTCGTAACCCGGTCTAACACTACCTAGTTGTCATAAACACTATGACAGACAGACTTGGCCGGACAGACCGAACTTTTGCTCTGATACCACTAATGTAACACCCCCTTCTACATAACTACTATTTAATTAATTGAAAATCAGAGTATACGAAAATTTTTAGTGCGACCACTCGAGGGTGCCACATTTAAACAATCACCTTTAAAAACTCCGAAATATTAATCAAAATAAAACTCCAATATATAGGATACATAGCACCAATTGAATCCGAGGATAAAGTACTACAACAGTGGAAAATGACAAACTTAACATGATAGTTCAAAATATAAAGGAAATAAAAAAACTAAACATCCCCTGGTTACTACGTATCGAGTGACTCGACCACACTAGAAGAAAGGTACTCTAGTCACCTTCATCGCCACACACTGCGATTCTTGCCGACATAAGAAGCAACATAATGCAGTAGGGTGAGTCTCTTTACATAGGTAATAATAAATAAAACAAGAAACACAATGAAACAGCAAACTAGCACACCGTAGATACAATCAATTCAAATACACGAAATACAGATTAAGTTAAGTACACGAAATACAAATATTTCCAATACACCACTAGTTTATGAACACCCAAATCAGTCACCAACAAATGAATGCAATGTATGAGATGCAACCCAAAACTCCACGGGCATATGCATGTGGATCCATCACCAAAATTGCCTTGAGGGCATTCACCAATCACCAAAATATTTTATGAGGCCGAGGCCTATTCACCAAAATATGCATATGAATATGCGACACCATGACTATGCACCATAATGCCAAAACACCAAGTAATGCATTAACATGCTCACCAACAATTATATATAGTCACCAATCTCCAAGGAGAGTCATAAACCTCTCATCACCACAATATACTCACCATGTAATATATAACACCATAAATAATAACCCTACAGGGACTAAAAGGGCACCAAGAACTAATTCTACACCAAAGGACTAAAGTCACTCCAAGGACTAAAGTCAACGCCAGGGACTAAACCCACACCTAGGGACCCAAACACCTCCTAGGGACTAATGTGACGCCTAGGGACCATTTTAGCACCTAAGGACCAATTTGACATCTAAGGACTAAATTGACACCTCGGGGACCAATCTGACACCTAGGGACTAGTTTGACACCTCAAGGACTCATTTGGCACCTAGGGACTATTTTGACACCTAGACACAAAGACACAAAGAAACACAGGGCAAGCCAAAATGGCGCCATGTCACTAGACACCAGGCACACAGCGCATTTTAGGCGACCAAATGGCGCTCTGTGTGTCTGCAACACGCACACACCCCACACCAAGACCACCAGCGCACTGGGCGATCAAATGGCGCCCTGCGCGCACTCTGCACACACTGGCAAAGCGCATTGGGGCGGCAAAATGCGCCCTCACGCAAACACACCTCCACCGAGAATTCTTTTCCAAATTTCCCACTGCACACACACAGCGCCAATTTCTGCAAACTTGGCGCCTAACACCTGCTCTGCCAACCCGATACAACAACCCACTCAAGACAAGACACGGCGCCTAAATCTTGCGATTTGGCGCCCCCCGATGTTCACCGCCCAACCGATACACAACACCCCAGCATCATCCAAACAGTAACCCAGGCGCCTAATTCCTGCAGAACTGGCGCCCCCTGCCTGTGTTGCACCCCCCACGCAGCAACCCAACACAGCACGTGCGCCTAATTCTGCACTGGCGCCTCTTACCCTGTTCACACCCAACCGATACACCACCCATGCCCAAACTGTGCACCAGGCGCCTAGTTCCTGCAGAATTGGCGCCCCACCCCACTGCACACACCCCAAACCGATCCAATCCCCACTAAACACCATAAAAATAGTTTTCATTCAAGCAATCTAGCAAACACCTATTATACACCATATTTCCTCCTATTGTTTTTCATTAAATTCATGTAACTCACCTTAACGCCAACAATCAAGGATTTATCAATTCAATATTTGCATAAAAATTCAATTCAATCACATACAAAATCAAACAATCACCCAATCAATCAAATACTCCATGAATCAATTTAAACAACTACTCCTAACACCTAATCCCTATGATTTCATGTTTTATAAATTATTAACTACGAAAGAGAGCCCATACCTTGTTAATTGAAAGAGATAACACCAAAGCTCTCACGAAAACCCCTCGAAGACACCAACACTCCAAGCTTTCCTTCTTCCTCCTTGAGCTTCACGCACCTCTCCATTCCTTTCCCTAGCCGTCGCGCCTCTCCTCTCTCACTCTTCTCACTTTCTAATTTTTGATCTCCTTGCTCTAATGAGGGTTTCTCCTAAAACCCAAGGGTTTTATTAATTGGGTTTGGGTCACTTAACTCCAATGGGCCCTAACTGCACACCCCTAATTACTTTCTCATATCCTCCCTATTTAACTAAAATACTCCCCATTTATTTACTACACCCCACTCCTTGATTAAATTAATTACCTTATTCTTATTTTAATATGGTCAACTAAAATATTACTTAATTAAATTAGTTAAATAATTACTTGGTTAATTTTGGGGCGTTACAATTCTCCCCCACTTAGGACATTTTCGTCCTCGAAAATTCAACTATTAAGGACATTTGCACAACTTAAACACTCACCACAACAAACAATAGATTCTAGCAGAGTACCCTAAACGAAACACGCACTGCCTCTGATGCGACCATCATTCTTCCGTAGGCTCTGTACCTGCCAGGACAAACACCCTCCCGCTAGACCTCTCCTTCTTCGGCTTTGGGCACTTGGTACTAATGTTACCCATTTCCCCACAGTTGTAGCAGACCACATCCTTCTTCTCACACTTAGCAGCTATGTGACCTTCTTTACCACACTTGAAGCACTAGTTGACCATGCAATCTGGACTCTTATGTCTCGGCTTACCACACTTGTGGCACGATGTTCGCAGGAACATCTCCCCACTTGGCTTCTTGCCCGAACTCTCTTCCTCCGCCCTTACCACCTGAAAACATCATAGGGCTTCCCACGAACCGAGAACCTTTCTTCTCCTTCACTATCTTGTATGAACGATTGCTATCTTCCTCAAAAATCCTGCGCACTATCCACCGGATCATTAAACACCCTTATCTTCTGGTAACCAATCGCCTTCTTGATGTCATGCCTTAGCCCGTTCTTGATACACTTCGAAAATTCCGAGGTAGCATCATTAGTGTAATGAGGATAGAACTTGGACAATTCCACAAACTTTGCCGCATACTCCGCCACAGACTTATCCCCTTGTTTCAGCTCCAGAAACTCCAGCTCCTTCTTTCCTCTCACGTCCTCTGGGTAGTACTTCCTCATGAACTCACCCTTAAACACTTCCCAAGAGATCTCTCCACCAGCAGCTTCCAACCTCTCCAGAGTTCCCAGCCACCAATCATCGGCCTCCTCAGATAACATATGCGTACCAAACCTTACCTTCTGCCCAGGCGCACAATCCATAACCCGGAAAATCCTCTCGATCTCCTTCAACCATGCCAGAGCTCCATCAGGATCATACCGACCTTTGAAAGTGGGCGGACTCTCCCATTGGAACGTGGCCAAATTACGAGTCCCAGCATTCTCACCAACATTCTGATGGTTCCCCATAGCTTGAGCTATAGCTTGCAAAGCATCAGCAAGAGCAGCATCAACTCTCCTAGCCATTTCAACCTAACACTGCAGCATTAACAACATTTCAGAACCAGTCTAACACTACCTAGTTGTCATAAACACTATGACAGACAGACTTGGCCGGACAGACCGAACTTTTGCTCTGATACCACTAATGTAACACCCCCTTCTACATAACTACTATTTAATTAATTGAAAATCGTGAGTATCACGAAAATTTTAGTGCGACCACTCGAGGGTGCCACATTTAAACAATCACCTTTAAAAACTCCGAAATATTAATCAAAATAAAACTCCAATATATAGGATACATAGCACCAATTGAATCCGAGGATAAAGTACTACAGCAGTGGAAAATGACAAACTTAACATGATAGTTCAAAATATAAAGGAAATAAAAAAACTAAACATCCCCTGGTGCTACGTGATCGAGTGACTCGACCACACTAGAAGAAGGTACTCTAGTCACCTTCGATCGCCACACTGCGATTCTTGAGACATAAGAAGCAACATAATGCAAGAGGTGAGTCTCTTTACATAGGTAATAATAAATAAAACAAGAAACACAATGAGAACGAGCAAACTAGCACACCAGAGATACAGTCAATTCAAATACACCAGAAATACAGTTAAGTTAAGTACACCAGAAATACAGTCATTTCCAATACACCACTAGTTTATGAACACCCAAATCTGTCACCAGCAAATGAATGCAATGTATGAGATGCAACCCAAAACTCCACGGGCATATGCATGTGGATCCATCACCAAAATTGCCTTGAGGGCATTCACCAATCACCAAAATATTTTATGAGGCCGAGGCCTATTCACCAAAATATGCATATGAATATGCGACACCATGACTATGCACCATAATGCCAAAACACCAAGTAATGCATTAACATGCTCACCAACAATTATATATAGTCACCAATCTCCAAGGAGAGTCATAGACCTCTCATCACCACAATATACTCACCTTGTAATATATAACACCATAAATAATAACCCTACAGGGACTAAAAGGGCACCAAGAACTAATTCTACACCAAAGGACTAAAGTCACTCCAAGGACTAAAGTCAACGCCAGGGACTAAACCCACACCTAGGGACCCAAACACCTCCTAGGGACTAATGTGACGCCTAGGGACCATTTTAGCACCTAAGGACCAATTTGACATCTAAGGACTAAATTGACACCTCGGGGACCAATCTGACACCTAGGGACTAGTTTGACACCTCAAGGACTCATTTGGCACCTAGGGACTATTTTGACACCTAGACACAAAGACACCAAAGAACACAGGGCGGCCAAAATGGCGCCTGTCACTAGACACCAGCACACACCGCGCGCATTTTGGGCGTACCAAATGGCGCCAGTGCGATCTGGCACACACACCCCACACCAAAGACCACCAGCGCACTTGGGGCGATCAAATGGCGCCCTGCGCAACACACTGCACACACACCAGCGCGCATTGGGGGCAGCAAAATGGCGCCCTCGCAACACACACCTCCACCGAGAATTCTTTTCCAAATTTCACTGCACACACACAGCGCCAATTTCTCTGCAAACTTGGCGCCCTAACACTGCTCCCGCCCAACCCGATACAACAACCCACCAAGACAAGACACACGTGCGCCTAAATCTCGCAGATTTGGCGCCCCACTGCTCATCGCCTAACCGATACACAACACCCCAAAGACCATCCAAACAAGAACTCCAGCGCCTAATTCTGCAGAGCAACAACAAGCATCGATTTGAGAATTCAACAAATTAAAATTCAAAAATCAAATGCAAATATGCTTACCTAGAAGCTTCGAAATAGAGGAACAATCACTGAATGCTTCTTACAGGCTTGATATAGGGACAAAGGAAACTTAGGGTTCAGATATAAGCTAACAAATTAGGAAAAGGGGGTTAGGGTTTCGAGTTAATAAAAAATTAGGGGCTTTATGTTCAATAGAAGTTTAATAGAAGTGTAATAGAAGAATAAAACATACCCTTGAGGAAGAAGAAGTCATTGTCTATAATGATGGTTCAGATTGGCGGTGGAGTGGAGCGATTCTTCTTCTCAGTGGTGGAGATGAACGGCACTATCCCAGACTGCTTCTACAACTGTTGACTGCCCCCACGAACCAACACGAGTCTTTTCAGCATGCTTTGTCCTCACTTGCATGCTTTCCGGAAAACTTCCCAGAACGTCACCCATCCCACTACTACTCCAAGCCAAGCACGCTTAACTATGGAGTTCTTACGGGATGGGTGACCTTCTGGGAAGTTTTCCGGAAAGCATGCAAGTGAGGACAAAGCATGCTGAAAAGACTCGTGTTGGTTCGTGGGGGCAGTCATTAGTTGTAAGCGATCCCGATGTTACAAATGGTATCAGCGCAAAGACCTCTCTCAAGATGCGGTGTGGTTCGGGGGGCGAACCAAGCGGAAGTCGGGCATGTGACATCCGGGGCTGACGAGGGCGGGGAGTGATCGCCGGTGCCCAAAAAGGTGGCATGGCAAAGAGCGGCTCCTGGCAGCTTCAAAGTGAAGGGGCACGTGAATGAACCGAATACGCACCGGAATGAGATGGATCCTGAGGCTGTGCAGGTATGGGACTGTACAGTTGAAGGAAGGCTTAAAAGAATTGATTTAGACTACCTATACCAACAAGATGCATCTTCTTTTCAGGAGCCCATCCCATAAGAACTCCATAGTTAAGCGTGCTTGGCTTGGAGTAGTAGTGGGATGGGTGACCTTCTGGGAAGTTTCCCGGAAAGCATGCAACTGAGGACAAAGCATGCTGAAAAGACTCATGTTGGTTCGTGGGGCAGTCGGCAGTTCTGGAAGCAGTCTGGGATGTTACAGGGGGGGACGAAATGGTGGTGGTGAGCGACGGAGGACAGACTGAGCAATGACGGAGGCGGATGGAGGGTGAAAGACGAGAGAGAAAGCGAGAGAGAGAGAGAGAGAGAGAGAGAAGTGAGAGTGAGGAGAGTGCAGTGGAGGTTGAGGGAGGGCGGAGGTGAGGAGAGTGAATAGGTGGAGAGTGAGAGTGAGCGTGAGAACGATCGAAGGAGGGCGGAGGGAGAAGGTCGGAGAGGAGTGTAACGCCCCAAAATAATTTAGCTATCCATTTAATTAAGTTATTTAAGGCTTACAACATTTTATTAAGTCAAATAATTAATTTAGAGTATTATTTTACTCAGGAGGTGTTTAAGTAACTGAAGAGGTGTAAATAAAGGCCCATGACCCATTAATAGGCCCATATCCATTAAAATGAGTTTAGGGTTAGTGTCTCCACCATTTTAAAGAAAAGAAAGAAAAAAAAAGAGAGGGGGGAGAAAGAAGAGGAGGCCGACGGTCATAGAGAAAGGGGGGAGGGTGAGTTTCTTCATCTTGGCTCTTGGTAAGGGGATTTTGGTCCCATTCTCTCTCATTTTTCTTTCTCTTTCCATTTATCTAAGTTTCAAGCTCTCATTCCTTCTCAAATTCGTTTTACCATTGAAGGAGTTTGAAGCTCAAAGTTGTTTGAGTGGGCATTTGGTGGTTTTTGGAGTGGTGGAAGGAAGGTGCTTGTGTCTCTTCAATTCCTAAGGTTAGGGGGCTCTCTTTTCATTCATAATATGTTATATGATGAGTATTCTATGTGGGTTAGGTTTTAGGATGGTTAATTGATTGATTCATGTGTTATTTGTTTTGGTTGGTGTTGTGATTGAACTCAATTTGGTGAACCCATGTTATTTGTTGTTAAAAAGAACTTGAAATGAACTATGTGGATATGGTGTTTGATGTATTGTTTCAATGAGAGTGAGTATGAAATTATGATAGTTGTGAATGTTTGATAAATTAATTATTGGTGAATTTCTGTTGAAATTGGAGTTGAGGCATTGTGCCACTATTATGTTGTTTATGTGTGTTGGTGAATTGGTGTTGAAATTGGAATTGAGGCATTGTGCCACTATTATGTTGTTTATGTGTGTTGGTGAATTGGTGTTGAAATTGGAGTTGAGGCATTGTGTCACTATTATGTTGTTTATGTGTGTTGGTGAATTGGTGTTGAAATTGGAGTGTGAGGCATTGTACCGTGATTATAATTGGTTTGGGTGATTGATCATGATGAGTTTTACTTGCTTATGGTTTTGTGCGTTTTCTGGACACTGTTTTGGTCTTTTTGAAACTGGTACTGTTTGGTTGATTCAAAAATTATGTGGCTGAGTGTTTTCGAAAATAGACTTAAAGCCGGTCGTTTTGTCACTGGGTTCGTTCAATTTGGAGTTGTGTAGCTCCAGTTATGAGTCTCCAAAGTCGGGTCAAATTTCTAGAATCAAACTGTGAGTAGGTTCGGTTTTTGCAGGTTTTATGTCTTCAAATGAACTCCGTTTTGAACGATTCTTTTTCCATTAGAAACTATACTCAAATTTCTTTTGTTCGGGCTAAGGTTTTGTCCCATTTGGTCAAGTTTAAGTCAGTTTAGAGTGAAATGAAGTGGGAAGACAGAATCTGTCCAAATTGGAACTGTTCGGGCTGTTTCTAAAAACTGTACTAATTGGCTCATTGTTTTGAAACTTTAAAGATATATTCAGAAACTACACATCCGTGGCTTTCCGACGAGTGGTCTTTTGTAATTTTGCGATGTCGTTTGCTATTTTAAATGATCCGCCGAAGTAGGTGTACTGCTGTAGGAATCCAGCATTTGTGCGGGTGTTGCCCAATGTTGCCCAAAGTGTCTAAGTGCAGTTTTGCTTATTTTTGACTGTTCCGTGTCGGTGACTTAAATAGTTTATTTAATTGGTGTCGGTGTAACTGGTGAATTAATTGCTAGCCTTAGAGCTATAATTTGAGGTGTGTGAATTGGTGATGTGCTAATGGTGAAATTAATTAATTGGTGAGCAGAGGCTTCGACCTAATTGGTGTGCAGAGGCTTCGTCTTATTCGGTGAGTGCCCTCAAGGCTTATACTGGTGATGGGTCTATGACTTCTATTTGGGTGATGGTGAATTAATTAATGGCAATGGGAGTCTATTAAATATGGGTGATTATGCTTCATGCATGTTGTGGTGAATATGGTGTGATTTGGTTGTGATTGGTGCATTGTTCATGGCGTCTCATAAACCATGTGCATTTATTTTGGTGATGAGGCTTCGACCGTGATTGGGAGTGCCCTCAAGGCTTATTTTGGGTGATGGATCCACATGCATGGCCCGTGGAGTTTGGGTTGCATTTCATGCATTAATCATGCATTTGGTGATATTTCTTGGAGTTTGTGGATTCAATGTTATAAGTTGATATGGTTGTGAATTGGTGCTTCTAGTTGCCTTCCCTAGTATAATGCTTATCCTATTTGCTATTATTTATGTAAAGAGACTCACCCTATTGCTTTTATGTTGCTTCTCATGTCGGCAACGTGCAGGTGATAGCGATTGAAGGTTCTTCTACCTTCGGTATGGTCTGTAGAGTCATGCTCTGATACGTAGCACCGGGGGGCGTAGTAGTTTATGTTTTATTGACTTGATGTTGTTTCACTCTTTACATTGTGATGTAAAAGAGTCAATATTATTATTTTGAGATATTCCGCTGCGAGATATTCAGTATGGCTGTGATGTACTGAGACAGGTGTATTTGGGGGCTCGTCCTAACTTTATGTGCTATGTATCAATGACATTATCTATGAGAGCATGTATTTGATGTTAGCTCGTTTTGAAGTAAATGTGACACTCGCTTTCAATTGGGTGAAAAGTTTTTGAAAACTCTGATTTTATTAATTAAATAGTAGTCTTTTAGAAGGGGGTGTTACATTAGTGGTATCGAGCGATTCGATGCAATCGGCCAAGTTGTCGAGTCTGTTAACCCTCGAGTCTTGGTACTCGTTGTAAATTATATTTATGTTGCTGTTTATTACTGTTACTTTTGTGGTTTTGTTCTTTCATTAACATGCCTTGTAATTTATTTGATGGATAGCGATTGAAAGTTATATTGATTTATTGGGATATGTGTGATTACAAGAATTTTTAACGACGTCGAGAAGAGTGGGAGTCGTGACGACGCCTTTGCACTCTAGATTGCGTTAAAAAGTCTTTTGGTGCGGTATGTGTAAATTTGAAAGGAAGTAGTTTTTGTGACCTTAATTAATTGGTTGCATGAGTAGGAGGGACTGATCACCCCAATAACTCATCCCCAATGAAAGAGGCGACAATAACTCATGGTTATTATTAATTTTGGATATATGTATCAATTTTAATTTGATTGATTGCTTGATTAGTTTTGTTGGAATCTGGAAAGTACGTTTACATAACCTAACCTTGGTGAGTTATATACTTGACAATATATGAAGGATAGCTTGTGGAATAGTTCTTTACACTTGATTGACGTCTTTGCTAAGGGTTAATTGTACCTGTGATGTATGCGAGTTTAAGTTTGACTTGTGCTTAATTGTTTCGAAGTTAGTTTGCTAAAATGAAATGCTGTGTAATGCTATATTTTCATTATCTCAATTAAGGTTGCATAACTTGAAGTTTCGACATTTTCAGTGTTTCAATTTGGCTTGTTTCGTGAGCATGATGTGATTTGTCAAAATTAAATGATTAACTTTCCTTACCTTCTGAGTTTATGTCGGAAATTAAATTTTGAGTTAATAAGTAGTTATTTATGTGGTTGCATGCTCGAGTGATAGTAAGGTTGGGGTTCACATATAGTCTCCTTTTTGACAAAACTGTGAGTTATATGGTTTTCAAAAAACGGTACTTGGAAATTTTGTGCTATTGGGAATGAATGTGATGTCAAATTAGTGTTGAATTCTGTTCCCAAGTTGTTTTAGGATTTTTAATTCAAAATGTGACATGACTTCGGCTTTTGGACCGATTAGGTTGTGGTTTGATGTTGTTTGAAAATGATGAGGTTTTACATAAATTGCATGGTTAGATGAGTTAGAATCTTTATGGTATGTGAATGTGAGTCTGATAATGACTGTCAAGGTTTTAGGAACAAATGTATACAATTTTAAGTACCTTCTGACTGTGAACTACAATTGTGTAATTTTGGCACTTCTATTACATGATTAGTTTACTTTGCTAAATGTTGATAAGGGTATTTAGTTTCATTGGTTTAAACTAATATCAAGTCTTGTATCAAAGCAATTGTTTTATAAAGCATGTGTTTGTTGTGTTTCTTTTGTGATATGAAATCAGTTCAATTTGGTAGAATTATATGTTCCATGTTATTTTCTAGGGAAGTTGTAAAATCGCATGTTAGCCAATCCCTTGGAATAAAGAGGTCGAAGATGATGCCTACATGTTTAATCTTTTCGGACTTGTGTGTTTAATTTGTTTGCATAATTGGTTATGCTTATGTGTTTTCTGCGTGTGTTCTTTGGAGGCAGGGAATTAATTAAATCTTGTTATAATTTTCGTGTCATCAATGAACTTTAGTAGTGTTCTGTGCTTAGAATGAAAGCAGATTGTTATACAACTCAGGAGTGGAAACGATGTCAGAATCAATGTCTTAGGTTGAGACTCATGAAAACCGGTAAAGCTATGCATACTTTTTGCGAACTTTCTGAAAATGTTGTTTTTATAAAACTCGGCGTAGAATTATTAGTAATGGTGGCTGAATTATGATGATTGTTTGTGTTGTTGAATTCACTGTCTTGAGATGTTCTGACATGGGTTCAGTATTTCAGTGACTGAGAACGTTTTACTAATTGAAAAATTATGTGGTTTGTCATTTCGAAAACTTGATTGAATGCTTGTTAATTTGCTACTGATTTGGTTGCATTTGGAGTTGTAGAACTCGAGTTATAGGTGAAACAAGTTTGGTTAAAATTCTGGGAACAATCTGGACATAGGGTCAGTGTTTTGGTTACTGCGTTTTCAAAAGAGCTCATTTTCGAACGAATCCAATTTCTTTGAAAACTTGACAGAATTTGCCTCACTTTATGCACAAGTTTCATGCAATTTGATTGAGTTTTGGTCATTATAGAACAGCTTGAATTTGAAGGACAGAAACTGCATCTTTTGAAACCAGTATGTGTGTTTTGTTTTTTTTGAAGACTGTACTTGTTAGATACTTTTCTTCAAAAACTGAACTTAGAAATTATAAATAGACCCATAGGGCTTTCCAACAAGTATTTATTTGTCGAAATCCGATGTCGTTTACAATTTTAATTAATTCGCCAAAGTAGGCGCAGGGTTATAGAATTTTCTGCACCTGAGTTTAGGTAGATTAGTTTGAACGTTGAATAAGAACGATTAATTTGTTGAATAGGTTGAAGTTGAATTTTGTTGTTGTTGTCGTGTTAATTGTTGATGTTAATGTTGTTGGGTATATGATAAATTGGTGATGTTGGTGATGTTGTATCAATTGTTGAAGATTGGTGTTGTTGTGTTCATTGTTGTTGTTGGTGGTTGTTGAGTCTATTGTTGAGATTGGTGTTGTTGTGTTAATTGCGGTTGTTGGTGTTGTTGGGCCTCTGGCCATGGTTGTTGTTGTCTCTGGTGTCGCATGCGTTTGCATTCGGTTGAATATGAAAATAAAAGTGACGATATAGGCATTCGTGTCTAAAAGTGACGATATAGGCATTTGTGTTTAAAAGTGACGATGTAGACCTAGTGTCTCAAAGCGACGATGAGGGTTCTGCCCTACTTAATTGGTGATGATGCCACGAGTTGGCTATTTTATGGTGATGGTTTGGTTACGGGAGCTCGGTAACACCCCTTCTTATTACTAATATTTAGCCAATTTAAAATCAGAGTTTTCAAAATATTTTTCCACGCACCACAAAGAGAGTGCTACATTTCTTCAAAAACATAAAACAACACGTTGAAATTTCATAAAACACTAGTGTGCGATATATATCACATAAAAATGGGGCGAACCCTCAAAAACACCGGTTTAGTTTTACAACAATCAAAATATAATTCTCTAGCACAGCGGAATATCAACAACCCTAGGAGTATTTAATACAGCTCCAAATATCAGTCTAATATCATTAAAACAAAATACTAAGTATCTAAGACTCCCCACCCCCGGTGCTACATATCAGAGCATGACCATCACTAGACTACTTCATTTGCTATCACCTGCAGGTTACCAACATGAGAAGCACAACGAAAGCAGTAGGGTGAGTCTCTTTACATAAATAATAGCAAATAGGATAAACATTATATTAGGGAAGGCAACTAGCAATTAATCACATTCCAACAATTAGCATATGACATCAACGCTGGCACATCAACTAACAACCATCATAAAGGCAACACCAATCACATGAATGTATGCATGTATGCACATGCATGTGGTGCCATCAACCGTCACAAATTTTGCCTTGTGGGCACAACCGTCACAATAGATATCAACAACCGTCACATGATATCAACAACCGTCACAATAGATATCACAACCGTCACACGATATCAAGGCCGAAGCCTACAACCGTCATTTGATGCATATGAAACATGAGACACTATGGACAATGCATCAATCACATACAATCTCATTGCATACAAATCACCATAATAGATATCAACAACCGTCACACGATATCAACAACCGTCACAATAGATATCAACAACCGTCACAATATATCAAGGTCGAAGCCTACAACCATCTTAAATAGTTACCTTAAACAACCACCTTAAGGTATTAAACAACCAACATCAAATATTAATCAACCACCATCAAATATTAATCAACCGTCATAAGATATTATTCAATCACCATCAAATATTAATTAACCATCATAAGATATTATTCAACCACCATCAAATATTAATCAACCATCATAAGATATTATTCCACCACCATTGTAACGCCCCAAAAATAGTTCAATTATTTATTCAATTGGGTTATTTAAAAGCTTGCAACATTTTATTAGGTCATAAGATTAATGTGGGATTCTTATGGTATTAGGAGGTATTTTGGTTGGTCATAATAAAAAGATAATAGGGAAATTGACTTAAATGAGGAGTGGTGGTTAGTAATAAGTGAGTGGTAATTAAAAGAGGGAGTAGTGTAAGTAATGAGGAGGTGTGATTAGAGGCCATGATTATTGGAGGCCCATGGTTCACTAAGAAGCCCATGCTCTTGTGATAAAAGAAGGTAACCGTAGGAAGAAACTCATTTTGCATCAAGAACGAAAGAAAAGTCAAAGGGAAGTAAGAGAGAGAAGTTGGTAGGTGGAATAGTGATTAGAAAGAAGAAGAAGAGAATCTGGGCGTGGAGAGTTCAAGCTAGGAGAGGAGAAGAGAGCTTGTTGCTGTGGTTATTGGAGAGTGAAGGGTTCTCATCTTTCTCAAATTATTAAGGTTAGGGGGCTCTCTTTCATTCATGATAATGTATATGATAAGTGTTGTGTGTGAGTTATACTTGGAATGGTTTCTGAACTGTTTTTGTATGTTGGTTGTGTTGTTTTGCTTCACCTTGTTGAAGCTGTGGTGTTTTGCTAATGAATTGGTCGTGTGAGAGACCGTAGAGAGGAATGGGAGCTGAGGAATACTCAGTCCCAGTGAGTTGCGTTGGGTTGTCACCGTCGTGGAGATCCAGGGAGTTATGGCTGGTGTGGCCACCCTCGTTGGGTTCTGAGGGTGTGGGTGCTGTGAATGTATGCGTCGTAGGCTTGTGCGTCGAAGGACATGGGCGTTGAAGTAGGTGTGTGCCGAGAAGGGTAGGTGTGTTGAAGTGTAATATGCGTGCGACGTAGTATGTGGGAGTCAAAGTATGTAGTTGCCGAGGTGTTGTGGCCGAGATGTAGTGTATATAATACCTAGGTGTACTTGCCGAAGTGAGGCGTATGTGTTTCAAAGGCGTAAGAGTTGAATATAGGTGACGGAACGTAAGTGTAGTGACCGAGGTGAAGTGAGTGCTTAAGTGTAGTAGCCAAAGTGAAGTGGTGTGCTTAGGTGTGAAGTGCCTAAGTATAGTAGCCAAGGTGAAGTGACTAAGTGTAGATGATGAAGTGAGTTGTGAATAAGCCTATGTGTAGTGGATGAAGTGTAGTGTATGGATGTCTAAACTAGTATTGCTGAGGTATAGGGTGTATATATCGAGGTGTATGTGTTGAGGTGTAGGTGCGATGGAAGATAGGATGTGTATGCCGAGGTGCAATATGGTGCGCCAAGGTGCTGTGTAGTGGAAAACGAAGGGTAAGGTGTGTATGCCGAGGTGCAATGAGGTGCGCCGAGGTGTTGTGGAGTATAACCGAGGCAAAGCGAGGTAGTTGTAGAGATGAGGTATTGTTCTTAAGTGTAACCATAGATAGTAGCTGAGGTGAATGTTGAAGAGGTGATGTTCCTAAGTGTAACTGTAGGTGGTAACCGAGGTAGAAACCGAGGTAAATGACGATGAGGTGTAAGTGTGGCTAAGACCCAATGTGGGAGTCGACTTGTAGTTGCCGAGGTGTAGCGTAGGTATACCGAGGTGATTACTGAAGTGTAGCGTGTATCTATACGCGGGAGTGTAGTTGCTGGAACGTGTGCCGAGGTGGATGAAGATGGGTTTGTTCCTAAGTGAATTGAGGCGAGTGGCAGAGAAGTGAGGTAGGATAGGTTGCCTAAGTGAAGTAACTAGGGAACCGAGGTCAGGCGCAAGGGCGCCATTGAAAGTGTAGTGCGTGCCTAAGTGGAGCGTGAGCCAGGTGGTGAACCGAGGTGATTGAGGGTGAATCGAAGTAGTGTAGCCCAGTTGTGTTAAGACTAAGGTGAAGTAAGTAAGGTAGTTGTGGTATAAGTATAGATACCGAGATGATTTATGGTGCAGAGAGGAGGCCTAGTGCCTGTGTGCCGAGGTGAGTGATACGTGTGCCGATGTGCCAGGGGATGGTGCCGAGGTTCCGTTCGAAGCCACGATTCATGCAAGCGCCGCCAGCGCAAATCGGGAGTGCTTTTGGTCTTTGGCGCTTAAGTGTTTGAAATGGGATAGTCTGTTTAGTCCCTAGGTGACGTTTTAGTCCTAGGTGACGTTGTGGTCCTTGTAGTAACTGTTTAGTCCACTACGTTTAGGGTGAGGGTGTTGAGGTAGCGTGAGAACTACGATTGTGGGAGTATTGAGTGGAGGGTTGGACGAT
Source organism: Oxytropis ochrocephala (assembly GCA_020916435.1). Lineage (NCBI taxonomy): Eukaryota > Viridiplantae > Streptophyta > Magnoliopsida > Fabales > Fabaceae > Oxytropis > Oxytropis ochrocephala. The sequence continues at coordinate 80,003,497 of CM037089.1, read as the reverse complement.
AACCATGGGGTTGTGTCCGAGGTGCGAAGTCAGCTTTAGAGCTGTGAGAGATGATGTGTTTAAGTGGTGAGGTTCCAAAGGGGACTGACGTGGAGTGTTGGGTCTATGACCTCGTTTTCTGTGTTGTACTCGTGGTGTTTGGGGTTGCCTTCTAGGCATTCTCAGAGTGAGAAGACTTGATCCGTTTAGGTGTTGTCTTGCCGAAAGTGGGGTAGCCTTCAAGGAAATGGTTGATCCTTAGGTGAAGTCGTTTGGTCCTTAGGTGACGCATGGGTCCCTAAGTGTTGGTGAGTTTTAGTTTGGCCGTAGTGCCGTTGATTTTAAGTGGCGTTGAAGTCCACCACTGTTGGTGGCGATGAGCTCGGTGAGTTGTGCGTAGTCATAGAGATAGTGACTGACGTAGCGTGGTTAGCTTTAGAGCTATGGTTTGGGTGTATTGATGTCAGCCAGAGGGCTGTTGATGATGATGTTAATGACGTTGTTGTGTATAATTTTCATATATGTGTGTTGACGTTGTAGAGGGCTGAGGTCCTGAGCGTTGCTCACCGCGTTGTAGAGGGCTGAGGCCCTGAGCGTTGCTCACCACGTTGTAGAGGGCTGAGGTCCTGAGCGTTGCTCACCACGTTGTGTAGGGTCGAGGTCCCGGCGTTGCTTACCACGTTGTAGAGGGTCGAGGTCCCGGCGTTGCTCACCACGCCAGTAGGGTCGAGGTCCCGGCGTTGCTTACCACGTTGTAGAGGGCTGAGGTCCGAGCGTTGCTCACCACGTTGTTGATTGGGTGTTGTGGTTGGCCACACGAAATTGGGGATGTCCTTGATTGTTCCTGAGTTAGAGCGTGTTGTTTGTGTGAGCCGAGTTGTTCTGGTGCTTCTAGGTGTTGTCTCTAGCATAACCTTTACCATACATTTTATTATTTATGTAAAGAGACTCACCCTACTGCTTTTTATGTTGCTCTTATGTGGCAACTTGCAGGTATTTCCCAAGCGAAGGTCTTTCCTTTATCTGCCGAGTTGTGGCGTCCAATTGCTCTGGTAGTGTAACACCGGGGGCCGAGGAGTAGAGTAGTAGTCTTTTGACTTAGTTTTTGAGTTGTAACATATTGATGTCCTAAACTATGTTTAGTTTCCACATTGCGTTATGGCCCGAGATTTGTGTACTTCATGGGTTTTTGTTCCTTTGGCCGAGGTGCCCGTATATGAATGTATTATGTTGTTTTTGCGCTTGAGTTGTTTGGGTTGGTTTTAAAATGGAAAATGTAATGCTTCCTTGTGAGCGATTTTATAAAACTCTGATTTTAATTAATTAATTAGTAGTGTAGAAGGGGGTGTTACAACCATCAAATATTAATCAACCATCATAAGATATTATTCAACCACCATCACATATTAATCAATCACCTTAAATTTATTAAGGCCTCATCAACCACTAACTCTAGGACCAACACCAAAGTCAAAGGCCAACTCACCTCTAAGGACTAAACCGACACCCCAAGGACTAAACGGTCACCTAAGGGACTAAACAGTCACATAGGGACTAAACAACATTTTTGAAGGACCAATAGTGCATAGGGGCCAAAATAATATTTTTAAGGACTAAAAAGTTCAGAAGGACCAAAATAGCATTTTTCAGGACTAAAAAGTGTTCAAGGACCAAAATAACATTTTTGAGGGCTAAAAAGTTCAGAGGGACCAAAACGGAATTTTTGGAACTAAGGCACAACATAGGTTCACAGCACATGCGCACACACACACATTTCACCAACATACACCCATACACTCATTTCACCAATACACTTAAACAACAAAATAGTGGCACAATGCTGAATCCCTACAGCAGTGCACTTACTTCGGCGAATTAATTAAAATAGCAAACGACATGGGATTTCAACAAAAGACCACTCATTGGAAAGCTCTCTGAGTGTAGTTTCTATCTATGATTTTAATTTTTCAAAATAACTATCCAGTTGGTACAGTTTTTCAAAACACTACACTGAGGTACCAAAATCGGACAGAACTCTTTACCCAACTTGCAACCAAATTTTCTTTCTCATTTCTTAATGAAATTTCGTGAAACCAGTGCCTATTTTGTAGAGGATTAAGTCTAATTTTCAATGAAATAAGAATCATTCAAAACGGAGTTCAATTGATAACACAAAACCTGCAAAAACCGAACCTACTCCCAGTTTGACTCCAGAAATTTGACCTAACTTTGGAGACTCATAACTGGAGCTACACAACTCCGAATTTAACGAAATCAGTGCCAAAACGACCGGCTTTAAGTCTATTTTCAAAAACAGTTAGCCACATAATTTTTGGATCAACCAAACAGTACCAGTTTGAGAAAAACCGAAACAGTGTCCAGAAAACACACAAAAACCATAAACAAGTAAAACTCATCATCAACACCCAATAAAATCAACATGGCATTTCATCAAATTGAGTTCAACACAACACCAACCAAAACAACTAACATATAAATCAATCAATTAATTACCCTAAACACCTAACCCATACATAATCACTCATCTTATAACCTATTATGTATGAAAGAGAGCCCCCTTACCTTAGAAATTGAAGAACTCTAGTGTTCTCTCCTTCACAACCTCAAGAACCACCATAACTAGCTTCTCTACCACTTTGAGCTTCAAACCCCATCCATGGTAAAGTGAAAATGAGGAGGAATTAGAGTGTGAAATTTACACTAAAAGATAGAGAAGGAAAAATGGGGAAGATTGGTACCCAAAATCACTTACCCAAAGCCAAAAATGGAATTTCTCTCCTCCCCTTGCTAGACCAGTGCGCAGCCCTCTCCTAGTTCTTTGTCCTCCTCTTTTTTTTTCTTTCTTGGTTGCAGATGAGGAGGAAACCCTACCCCCAAAGTTTAATTCTTGAATATGGGTCTATTAGTGGGCCTTGGGCCCTCTATTTGCACCCCCTAGCTACTTCAATCATTCCTTATTTTAATTAAATCACCACTCCCTTATTTACTACCCTACACCTCTTAGTTATATTAAACACCCTATTTTAATATAACTAATCACTATAACACCTCCTAAATAAAATAAAACTCCAAATTAATTAATTGACTTAATAAAATGTTGTGATTCTCAACTAACTTAATTAAATAAATGATTAAATTATTTTGGGGCGTTACAAGCTCTGCTCCAATTTTTGTGTCTTGGGTGAACCTTAAATGGTGTTTGGGTAGTCGGGTAGGATTTTGATAACCTACAGGTTAGAATACCTATTTGGGGAGTAAGAGTGTAGAGGAGGGTGTTTGGTCTGTTGCGTGTACGATAGAACATGGATGAGAACGGTTAGAGGTGATAAGAAGATTTGAGGTTGATTTCATGAGCATGGCGTAGATTTTCGAGGACGAAAATATTCTAAGTGGGGGAGAGTTGTAACGCCCCAAAATTATTTAGCTATTCATTTAATTAAGTTATTTAAGGCTTACAATATTTTATTAAGTCAAATAATTAATTTAGAGTTTTATTTTACTCAGGAGGTGTTTAAGTAACTGAGGAGGTGTAAATAGATGCCCATGACCCATTAATAGGCCCATATCCAATAAAATGAGTTTAGGGTTAGTGTCTCCACCATTTTAAAGAAAAGAAAGAAAAAAAAAGAGAGGGGGGAGAAAGAAGAGGAGGCCGACGGTCATAGAGAAAGGGGGGAGGGTGAGTTTCTTCATCTTGGCTCTTGGTAAAGGGATTTTGGTCCCATTCTCTCTCATTTTTCTTCCTCTTTCCATTTATCTAAGTTTCAAGCTCTCATTCCTTCTCAAATTCGTTTTTACCATTGAAGCAGTTTGAAGCTCAAAGTTGTTTGAGTGGGCATTTGGTGGTTTTTGGAGTGGTGGAAGGAAGGTGCTTGTGTCTCTTCAATTCCTAAGGTTAGGGGGCTCTCATTTCATTCATAATAGGTTATATGATGAGTATTCTATGTGGGTTAGGTTTTAGGATGGTTAATTGATTGATTCATGTGTTATTTGTTTTGGTTGGTGTTGTGATTGAACTCAATTTGGTGAACTCATGTTATTTGTTGTTAAAAAGAACT